>VZRL01004713.1:1679984-1912377 GCA_013397895.1 Origma solitaria
TTTTTTTTTTTAGCTGCTCTTTAAATGTAAGTTGTGTAGCTAAAAGTGATTTCAAAGGGGCTGGCAAACACTGGATAATCTGTTCCAAGCAAGTAGTAAACTTAACACAGGGCACATGGAAAATTTCAAGAGTCCAGTTCAGTCATTCCTGGATGCTGGTGACCTCCTCTTGTTAGACTGCAAGTCTTGTATCAGAAGCTGTAGGTAGGAGCTGTGTTTGAGGAGAGAAGCCTCCAGCTGGCACATGTTAGTTGTAGTAGGATTTGCTTGCCTAAACCTGAGAGTGTAATCCTGTTCAGATTGTTAGGAAATATCCCACATGGCCCCAGATGCTCTTCAGAAAGGTTAGGGTTTCTCTTATGCCCTGGATCATATCTACCAGGCAGATGAATCCAGTTCCTTAGGACACTTAAAATGGCACCTGTTTATATTGTTAATAACTGAATCTCACCTTCTGTGTCACATTAGAGTCATTCAGAAGAGTTATGGAATTTAAGAGCATCCTGAGAATGTTGCCATTATGCAGGCCTTATACCAGTGATGAATTTTACCAGGAAGATATCCCAAAGTAACCAACCAGAAGGAGTAGAGTCCCACCTTTAATTTGTCTTACTAGTAAAGATTCGGCTTGCTGATATCTGTATTTACTATTGCATTTTCATCTCTGCTGTTGAAAGAGTTTTAGTCCACCTGAAGTGTGCTTTGTCTATTCCATAAATTTTATTTTGTTTCTTTCTGGGTGCTCTATTGTACTAAATTGAATTCCCAGGAGAAATTCAGCAAATTCATTTAATCAACGAAGTTATTGTAATTAACCAGACTTGTAATCTTACCAAAAAAGATTAAAGGTTTATTTGACAAGGCCTACTTTCCACAAAACTTAATTGCCCGATATTATTTATATTTTTACTTTCTAGTGTTTGATTAATGAAATCCCAGATTAATTGTTCCCTCAAAGAATTAGCCTAAGTGGCCTGCTGTTCACTGGTCTATTTTATTTTTCTCTTTTAACATATAAAAATTATATAAATGGCAGCCCTCCAGCAATACAGGCTGTAATTTCAATTTTTTCTTTTTTTCAGGAGATATTAGATATTAACATAAGCTGTTTACAAAACTCTATATCTTATTTGCTACTCTTGCAGATATTATCTTAGCCTGTTGATTTTAAAATGTTTATTTTTAACACATACTGTTTAATACTGGCCTTTCCTGTGGAGGATGAACCTTATTGCCTATCTCCATTATTGCATAAGCCAGGAAAATTTCTCTGCCTCCATTTAGGTCTACATAGGCAAGAGCAAGAATCAGCACTGAAAAAAACAGATTATGCATGTAAATGATGGATATAATTCTGAAGCTTCCTGGTGGCAGCCAGGGAGCATATTTGGGGTTTTCTCTATTGTCTTTTAAGTCATCACTGCTTGTGAAAACACTTTCACAAAAGTAAGAGTATTGTGAGAATGCACTGTGGACCAACATGATGTGTTCTATTATGCCTAAGGCATAGGATGAGGAATTTAAACTCTTGGATTCCATTCATAGCTCTCTGACTGGCTTGAAAAATATAATTGCCTCAGATAACTGTGACTCCTGGTGCTCATTTTCTCTCTCATCTTTTTTTCTTTTTTTTTTTTCCCAATTGTGCATTCACACTGTAAATTCGTTGGGGCAAAGGTTGTCTCATGTAGTCAGTAATACCTACTGAGCTCCTATTAAAATTATGGGTTTAATGTGGTACCTGCACACAAATAATTGATAATACCAATGACTGATAGGACAGGCTGCTGATGGTATAACTCAGATGACCTCCCTTACATCTTTACAGCTTTCATCTCATCAGAGAGCTCTCAAAACACCACAGCCAGTTCGTTACAGAGAACATGCATCTCAGCTGCTTGTTTGAAATTTTAATTAGAATGCAAAACAGATGTGATCCTTGCTACCTGCTATTTATTGGCTCTGGGCAATGATTTCTGTCCTCCAACAGCAATCTAAATACAAAGTGTTTTATAAAGCCCAACCACATCTGTAGTTTATCATTTTAATTTTTTTCTTCCTCTCTCTTGTGTCTTCTCATCTGTAACTTTTTTTCTTTCCTTTTTTTCCTATGTAAGTGTATTTACGTATAAAATATAATAAATAAAAACAGTGCATACACATTTATAGTTACCAACTCAAGCTACCACAAAACCTTCTTCCCCAACAGCCTAGCTGTACTCTCCCCTCATCTCTATCCTGCCACAAAGTGCTGCTGCACTTCACCCAGGATATTTTTAAGGAGCCTCTGCACCCAAACACATGGCTCAGCAAAGTCTTTATAAATAAAGGTCTGTGTAGGTAGCAAAACTGTTGCAGGTATGAATATGTGTATGAGTATGAAGACCCAATTTGGAGATGACAGGAGAGACACTGTACAGCCACAGACTGATTCCACAGAACATGCTCAGTGGGCTGCAAATGGGACTTTAGACCTCGTTCTCTTTAACAGAAGTTGGACTCATCAAGTTAGGATGATCTCTTCAGGAGGTAGGACTAACCTCCTCCTTTGCTTTCAAATGCTTTTCTTCTCAGTCTTCTCTCTTCCAACCCTTTGGCTTCAGCGGTATTTGCTTCAAGTCACTACTTTGATGGACCCAGCAGGCCACAGGCAAAGGTGATGTTTTAAGTATAGAGGATGATAGTGGCACACTGGGAGGCTGTTATGAGTCTGAGATCTGATCTGTACAACTTTATTCATTTTCAAGGGCTACTGGCATCAACGAGATCACTTGCATGGTCCAAATATTCACCAATGTTATGGCTGTGCATCCTAGGCCGGAAGACAAACATCATTCTGCCCTCTTATTTGTGCTGAGAATTGCTCTGATCTAAACCAGACCCTGTAAAAATGTTTGTCCTGATAAATGTATATTCCTAAAGCACCAAACTGGCCTAGTCACTTCTGTGGGTTTAACCAGTACCTGATTTTTAAGACCATTGATTACTGGGCCCAGTCATGTTCAGTATCTTCACTGATGACCTGGATGAGGAGACAAAATGTTCCCTCAGTAAATTTGTGGATGACACCAAATTGGGTGGGAGTGTTGTTCTGCTGGAGTATTAGGAGAGCTCTGCAGAGGGATCTGGATATGTGGGCCAAGACCAATGGTATGATGCTCAACAAGGCAAAGTGCTGGGTCCTGCACATGAGCCTCATCAGCCCATGCTACAGTCTGGAGAAGTCCTAACTATGGGAAGAGAAATAATCTTTGATGCTCAGCAAGCAAGTTCTTAGAAAATTCCCAAAATAAAGGGGAAAGAAGTGACTGAAGAGTAGACACTACATGGATGGATAAAGCATAAAACAGTGGCATGTTGATAAGAAATGTTGACACAGGAGTAGAATGGAAAAGAAAGGTCCCACCACTAAGCAAAGTGCAAAATCATACTAATATGGATAGCCCCAACTGACATGCAAGGTACACAAAGAGCTCACAAAATTCCTATGCTGGAAAAATCAAAGAATTCTAAAATGCAGGCTGCATTGAACAAAACTGGGTATGTATTGAACAGGACAGGACACAGCAGGCTAGAGCTGGAAGGAACATAAGACTATACCCTGGATTCAGAGCACACCTAGCCCAGACTTCTGTCTTCAACAGTGGTTGAACTAGTGGAAACTTAGGAAAAGCAAGAACAGGATAAGCAAGTATAATACTTTCTGCTCTAATACTTGTCCATGGATTTCTTGTGCATTTTGTGTTTTGTTTGTGTAGCAACACCAAAGAATGTCTCCACCAATCTCCTCTCCCATCTCTCATTGAACTCATCTGAACTCCTTGTACCTGCAATATATGTTGGTAAGGAGTCCCATGGATCTGTTACATGGAGAAGCACTTACTCGTCGCATTGCACCAGCAGTATCCCCTGGCATGTCTTCAGAGTGCATTTATCAAGAAAGAGGTGGCTTAATCTTCCCCAGTGATGCAGAATTCCTGAGTGAATGCTGTAAGAGAAGCAGATTGATTGTGATGACACTACATGGCATAAGTCACTAATGTGCACCTTCATCTGCCTAAGTAACAGCACACAGCAGTAGCAACACTAACAATCCCAATAACTTAATGCCTTTAGGACTAACACAACTTTTTTGTCACTTTTTTTTAATATGTGAAAACTCAGCAATCTATAAGGCATGAAGCAAATTACCTTGTAATTGCACTGGGGCATCCCGGTCTGGTCTGTCATTATCAAACCAAAACTGGCTGTCAAAAAACTCAATTTTCCCTGCTCAGTGAAATGCACTGCTCCATTTCTAAGGGCAGTGATCTCAGCCAAGGGAAAGCTAATTGCTACTAGCTGCCACCTGAGATAAGACGCGTACCTCTCGACAAGTGACCCAGTATGTAACAAATGGGCAAAGAAAGAGAGACAACATAGTTAGCATAGTCATCAAATCTTATGAATCGTCTGTATCAACAAAATACACAGTGGATTCAGTGCCCTACCTTAGGCCTTAGACAAGTCAAACAGACTGTGTGGCTGTAACACAGCGAAAATGACTGCTTGTCTTTTTACTCAAACTTCATAAATTTAGTTAGATGGCGAGCAAATACAAACAGTTCTGGCAGCACCAGCACAGTGTGAAAAACGAAAAATTTTCAGTAAGCTCCTAGCAAATGCTCACAGTGGGCACTGTGACCATATGAAGGTTCCAGTTTATTCCAGCTGTAACAATATTGCCTAAAGCAGGACCATTTTGCAGCCGTTGATCTGTCTTCCAGTAAAATTCTTCCTAATACCAAGGGTTTGGCACCGTTTATTGAAAGTGAAACCACATATAGCAATTGCATTTCTCCCATCAAGAAATTCAAGTATATTTTCACATTTTATACTAATCAGTAATAACAGAATATGATGACCATTTATGGATGAGGCAAAGGAGCAGATTAATAAATAAATAAATAATAAAGAAACCCCATCCAAACTAGGTCTAGACTGATATGAAACCTCAGCTCAACAGTGATTCAAGCACACGTAGTCAGACTCTGCTACTTAGCAGGATCTGTGAGTATCAGAGCACATGGTATCCATGGGCACAATGAGCTCCAGATAGCAGAAAAAGCATGAGCTGCAGATGGCAATTTCTCACTGACTCCTTAAACAAAGTGTAATTCTTATCTCAGTCTGTTCAAATTAGTCCTGCAATGGGAACATACCCTTGAATAAAACAGACCAAGAGTTTGGTGTTTTGTTGGGGTTTTTTTTAAGCCTGCCATGGCATCCAGGACCATAAAATGATTATCACACTGCCCAAAGGTGGTGGATCAGTGAAAACTACCAGTATATGGACAATAGAGGAAAATGCTAATTACCCATAAAAGAGACTCAAAAGTCAGTCATGGGGGTGTGAAAATGAATTTACATCACTAAAATAAATTGCTATTCACAAGAGTGGCTAGCCAATAAGTAATTTTTCAGTTGTGCATTAGGAATGGGGAGCCAAGGCAGAAGCCAAGTAGACTGGAGGATTGAATAGCTCTGCTGAACCAAGCACAGGTGTTGCTGCAGTCCTGGAAACTTTTTCCATTTAGGAGAACATCATAGCGATCCATACCAAACCATTCCCAAAAGTCCCCATGCCATGGGCTTCAGATCAGCTTCTGTCGCACCGTTCATTTTCCAGCAATTTGATAAGAACAGACCTTGTGGGGCTCTGTATTACTTCATGTATTACTATCAGCTTAATCCTATGTGTTTCCAGCCAGCTCTGTTGGTTTAATAAGCTCTCAACCTTTTCTTTCAAGGAATCTCAACCACAAATGCAAGAGCACTCCAGGCTACCACCTTGAAGCAGTTACAAACTACTTGTTCATCTGTTTGTGCAGCAGCCTGAGCTGCTCTTAAATCCCACTGAGATGATTAAGGGCTCAGCATGTCAGGACAACCCGTCTGTGTGCAGCACAGGCTCTGCACGCAGGACCGGAGCATTCAGAATTGGGCACGTGCTGAGGCCTCCTGGTGATCCTGCAGCACAGAAGAGTAAGTGAACCACAGCTCTATTTGGTATACAAATAAATCCTCAACAAACAAACAAAAAAACCCTCCCAAAACCACTAAAAAAACTGTAATCAAAACTAGGAGATACCTCTGAGTATGTTGGCTTCCATTTTTTCCTCCCAGCTTTCTTGGGCATTAGGAAGGGTTTTGAAACTTCTTAAGCTTTGCAGAGCAACTTGAGAAGCTTGAACAAAATGTACTACACTAGCAAAGAAGACAATTTATTCTTTTTGACCTGTACTACTGGAGCAAGCTGGAATAAGGCTGGTCCCAAGCATGAAGCTGTTCAGACATAAATATGGCATAAATATTCCAAAAATGTCACTCAGACTCTGAGTCCCATTCCCCTCATATCACTGCCAGTGCAGAATAATTCAGATTACCTGATGAGAATGGAAGTGTTGAGAAAAATTTTCTCCTTGAAGAAGTCAAAGTACCAGCTGTGTCTTCAAACATCCATAACCCTGATGATTTTACTGACTATAATTGGATGAAAAGAGAGCAATATTGACTTTGTGTTCACTGATAGAATCCTCTTTCCCCACTGCTCCTGACAGGTTGCAGATCCACCAGGAGCTGTACAGGAGACATCATCTGCAGCAGCTTGGGGTTTGGTGGCTTGCTTTTCTTGTCTTTATTAACCCAGTGCCACTCATTAAACCTTAGATGCAAACAAATAAATTATTCCTATCACACCAATTATATACTCCGTAATGAAGCCAGAGAGCACAAAGCTGTCAGAAAACCCTGTCTTTTCAAAGAGTCTGCAGTAGTTTTATTTCAGAGTTTCTTTCTGTTAGGTATAATTTCTTTAGAGGGGTTCTTCATTCTCTATTAGTAGTGACACCTGGCTAGCTGATTGCTAAGGCAGAATTTATTTTAATTTATATTGCTCCAGAGTTTCTAGTCCCTTCCTGTTGAGAATATCTGTATCTATCCATATTTTTGCTTTTTGGAACTAGTCTTGCAAAACTGATGCATCTCAATAAACCTGTTTTCTGTGATGGCTTCACTGACTTTTGTATTTTTACATGAGGAATGTAATGTTATTCATGTGCTCAAGTCTTATAAAATGAATTACCTGAGTTACTGGTGCTACAGTAAGCTGTATTCTTACCTTGCTGCTCAGACAATAAGAAGGGATGAGGAGGGCATCCAGACATCAAGGCTGAACACTTTTACGCATTGGGGTTTTTTGTCTTTAGCATGCTGTGGATACATAAAAGTGATTGGAATTGCTGCCTGGTATTTGGGAAAGTTGTAGGAAGGTGTGACCAGCACCATCTCAGGAGCCAGGTAAGTGGGGGAGAGATAAGCAGATAGAAGGAGAGTTTGGTTTACTCCACACATAGGTCATCTGCCTCTATGAAGCGACAGAATATTCTGCATCCTCCAAACGATGCTGAACTGCCTGTTTCACCCCCCGTGCAACCAGGACGATCACTAAGAACAATTTGCTGTACAAGACACAATCACATGTCTAAGAATCAGTGCCTCCCAGCATCTCTTTGGGAAGTGGTTCTTTGTATAATCCCTCACCATGGAGGACAGACCATACATAAAGAGCACCTCTCAGCTATAAAAGACACCTATGTGTGACTTCGTCAAAATGCCATTCTCCTACAAAAAGGCGTATGAACTGAAGGCTTACTTAAGCTTGAGGTCCTTTCAAAATCTAGTTATAAACTACAAACATTTCTAATAATTCAATTTCCACAGCTCCAACTGGATTTTCACAATACAGCTGTACTTACTTGGTGGCCTCTAAATTGATTAGAGGAGTGTTTGGTGCTCCCAGTATTTGCAACCCAATTTCACTCCTTCAGAAAAGTGAGTGTTTTACTTTAGTAAGAGATACTTTGATTATCTAGCTAAACAATTACTCTAATTTTCTCCATATTTTCTGTCTTTTCTGGCATCACAATTTAATTTTGTGGAATCATTCACTTAATGACATATTGTTTCCATTTTGTCTTTCCACTTTCTACATCTGCCTCTCACTTCAGGACAAACTGTCCTGTCACAGCAGAATCAAAAGACCTGCAGCTAACAAAACAAAGAAAAAAAACAACCCAGAGTTTGAATCTCAGTGACTTAATAAGCTTTACAAGGCTCAAGATAAAGGACATATGAATTTAAATCTCTGTTTTCAAGCAAAGCATTCAATCACTTTGTTCCCTTGCTTTGCTACTGATCCTAAATAACACTAAATCCTCACATTTACAGTTTTCGGAAAAGCAAGGTGGAGGTTTTATTATTTCCTCCAGAAACAATGTGACTTTACAAGATTATGAGAAGACTGCTGGTCTGCCTGAAGCATAGAATAACTTAGGAAAAATAAAACCTTGGATGATTACTCAGAATCCTTATAATTTTGGTTGTTTTCCTCAACATCATATACTTTGGCAATTGTGCTGGAATGACTGACATAGCATTGCTTATTTCTGAAATGCTTCATTTCGGTTTAAAACTGAATGCTAAAGTGTACCATTTTTGATTCTTCAGCCCACCTGAAAATAGAATCATTGAATCCTAGAGTGGTTAGGTTTGAAAGGCACCTTAAAGATCATTTTGTTCCAACCACCCTGGCATGGACTTACTTAGATCCCCATGGTTACTCAGATCCCCATCCAACTTGGCCTTGAACACCTTGAGGGATGAGGAGTCCACAACAAATAAATAAAATCCATTTATTCATTTATTTATTTATGTTTAAAATAAAATTAGCTGTTGAAATGAGTAACATTATAAAGCTATTATATATTCATTAATCAATAATAATTTAATGATCTTATTTTTAATATCTATTTTATACTTTGTTGGAGATCCTCAGCATCCATGTACTTTTTCCACTGTTGTCGTAGAATCATAGAATGATTTGGACTCAAAGGGACACAAATATTATCTAGTCCCAACCCCCTGTCATGGGCAGGGACACCTCCCAGAGCCCCATTCAACCTGGCCTTCAACACTTCCAGGGATGGAGAATCCACAGCCCCTCTGGGCAACCTGTTCCAGTGCTTCACCACCCTCTGACTAAAGAATTTATTCTTAACATCTTTTCTAAACCCACCCTCTTTCAGTTTAAAACCATCGTCCCTTATCCTGTCACCATCTGCTGTATAAAAAGTCCCTCTCCCTCGCTTTTGCAAGATCCCTTTAGGTACCAGAAGGACACAGCGAGGTCAGGTTGAGCAGCCCGAGCCCTTTCCATCCCTCTTTGCAGCTCTCCTTTGGACTCGCTCCAGGCTTATATGTCATGGCCAGTGCTAAGTATTAGGGAAGAGCGTCTTCTATGCAGAGACCCATTTTACCAATCCTGAATTAACCTGCAGAGCTTGATTATGTGTGTTATTTATGAATTTCCACACCCAAAATATATCCCATATCTACTGTGGGCTTCCAACTCACATGACACTCCATCCTTTGCTCCTGAATGTCTTTGATGTAAAACCTAATTTAAAAGTATTTTATATGATGGTTATACTGACCTTCTAGGCCATCAGTGGCTCAGGCATTTGCTGAAAAGGAGAATGTGACCCCTGCCCAACCGATCCAACCTCCTCCCTTCACCCAGCCAGAGAGAAAATCACACGAAGCAATGGATTTGAGTGAAATCCAAACCTGCAAATGAAAACCAGAGGTCAGTGGAGTTCTTCCCCACTCTGATCACCATGAGGCTGTGTGTTGCTAACTGAGGCACAAGAGGAAAGGTGACAATGACACCCCACATCAGCAATGGGGGTGGGGGTGAAGCTGAGTCTGCTGGTTCTGGAGCTGCTGAAGATTAACATGGCCATGTAACTACTGCTTTGGCTTCCCTCAACTGCGGCTTATCTCAGGTTCATCTAGGGTAGTAAAACAGCCCCTTGTGAGGTTAGTTTTATTTCCACCTGCTGAGAAGGGCATATAAATCTTGGAGTGAAGCCTGTCTCATTCTCTTGAGTTCACAAGGAAATGATATTCATTTACAGTCCTTACAGACATACAACTGATATTTTTGACTTATGTTTGTGGCATACAATATTAATGTTGAAATGAAAAATGTCCAAACTGAAAAGTGAAAGCATGCTTTTTAGTTTGTTGCAACAAAACAGGCTGGCATTTACAAAGGAAAATTGTTCAATTGTGTAAAGGACAAAGGGAAATGCTCTTGTTAGTTTTTTAATGGACTCTTTAATTTTTTTTAATTGAAGCTTGAATCTTCCAGCTATTACCAAATTGCATGCATAGCTTCAACCTCACCAAATTAATTTTGTCAAGTTCCTGTTTATAAGAAAAGTCTGAAAATGTGTCTAGTTTTTCTAGCTACTTCTTAGTCTGCCAAGCTAAAATCTCATCCCTTTGTCTGACACAGCAGCAGGTAAGAGGTGGGATATGAAATACCCCATGCTGCTCAACACTGCTTGGTCCCAGAAAATTGCTGTTACCTCGACAGCCGCTTTTGTCCAGCCCTCTCCAAGCTGCTTAGGAGAATCTTAATTAAGGTTCACAGAAACGCTGTAGGATAAGTGAATACTACTGTCATTTTGCAAAGAAGTCAGCCAAGCCCAAAAAAACCCCAAAAATAAAACCAAAAATAAAACCAAAAATGCTGCCTAATATTAAAAAAATAAAACCAGACATGAAAGCCAGGAGCAAAATTGCAAGAATCAGAGTCATGAGCTCCAAGTAGTAGCATGAGAAATAGCTAACAGTTTATATGAAATCTTGGTGCTCATTAGGTTAATCACCAGCTCATTAGGTTAATCATCCTTTTCTGGTAACTTCTTTCTCTGACTGTTCCAGTTTTCTCTTTGCCTGGCACATTGTGTAAGAGACCTCTAGGCTTAATTGGCAGTCTGACCTACCACTAGAAAATTATTGCAGATATTTTTTATTTGTTGCAAACATTACCAACTTCACATGTACCTTCAGGTGATAAAAGCACTTGATTTCTATTTACCAACCACACAAGGGGAATGCATCTGCATCTGTCCGTTGAAGCACCCAAGTCATTCTGCCTCTCAAACACTCAGGGATATCAGCAGCCACCAGGCTCTACTTATTGACAATTTCATTCTTTATACTGGATGTTCTTTGAGGGAATATCTTTCATATATGAAAAATGTCTAAAAGATAGTGGAAGCTACAGCAAATACAAAAGAAATATTGGTCTAAAAAAGTACAGTAAATATATGAATAACATTCAGTGGGATGAAGGTTCAAACCAACAATCGAGCTGACAAGAGTTGTGTACTTGGCTATCTGGAATATTGTGTTCTCAAGACAGTATGCTGTTGCTCTCTATGACTATTTATAAAACATATAAACATACAAAAGCATTGTCTAAGGGTTCATTAATGTTTTGATTCACTAACTTTCCACAGCCAGCAAAGTTTGAAGGGACTGTGGGTTTGCAGGAGAAACAAAGCCCACGCATAGCAAATGATATTTCCCTGGTGTTCTCTTGATGAGAAAGACAAGCTTGAATCTATGCCTGACTATGAAAACCATGAACTTTATTGGAGTGAGCTGGGCTCAGAATCCAGATCCCATGTCATGTTGCAAAAGCACAAACTGTTTTATATCTGCCTTCAGATATCATATCTGTCATTCATTGCACAGGATTCTTGGAGGGCTTTATTGACATTAACAAACAAAACCTACACAATCTAAGTGTGGTGTCGTCACTGGCACTTCAAGGGAGCTGTGAGGAAACAGTTCTGGGCTTTGGCTGGCTGTGAATATCATTAATTGGTTCTTTAGTTGCTTTATTCTCTTAACAAGAGAAAGAAGTGGGAAGTTTGGAGAACTGAAAATTAACAGTGATGGATCTCAGAGCCAATAGAAGAATTAATTTTAAATGCCCATTAGGAAAGCAAGCTGTGAAACCAGCTTTTCGAGATAGGAATCAAAAAGTGTGTTTCTCTTAAATTTTGGCAGTTAGAAAAAGTAGGCATTTCTAACTGACAGTCAGAAAAAGTAGGCTTACAATAAAACTCCAGGTGTCCTCCAGTCCAATCTCTTGATACGATGCAGGAGCAAGAATTATAGCAGCAAGTAAGATCCGAAAAGGATATCCGCATACAGACGTTCACCTGGGCTTACCACTCTTACAGGTATATTCTACTCACTGTCATCATTCAGATGTCACTTACATGCCACCCATATGTTTATATTTTTATTCCTCTCAGGAAGGTCTGTAATTACTCAAGAACAACCTAAATGCACACAGCTGAGGAGATGCACTTAGGAGACCAACGCAGGATATAAAAGCACATAAACCACCCCAGTACAAATGAATGTCAAAAACCTAAAAATAGTTATTGCAAAAGTAATTAGGTGAAACAAACAAGGCTCAAAAGAAAACAGCCCTAAATGAGCTGTAGCTGGAATTGCTGAAACGTGCCAAGACTTGTGTGAATAAAGATAGCAATAACAGGACAAAGGCTTTGTGCTTAGTTAATAAATCAAAGTGAAACACAATTCCCAGACACATGCATAAACCACTGTATCTGTGGAAGAAATAATGCCGTATATTAAATGTGCCACTGAATATATTAAGCAGCAGAAAGACAATTCTGTAGACAAAGGGATGTCAAATATCCAGTTGTCTCTTGATCATAGATATTGACTTTGGCTAAGTATACACCACAAAATGGAAAGGAATAAATAAAACAAGACACCTCTTGGAAACCAAAAGTATTACATTATCATCCAGAGATTATCAGAGAAAAGGACATGTTGAGTTATTGTGTTGGTTTGCAGTGTCAGTGTTTGATCTATTATCATAGACATAGCTGAGGAATTATAATGTCGCACGTAAGGGTAAGAGAGATGATTGAGGGTGCTGAGACACTGGAATAGGTTGCCCCAGGAGGCTGTGGGTGGCCCGCCCTGGCAGAATCTACAGATCGTAGAATCATCAAGGCTGAAAGAGACCTTTGAGATTATCCAGTCCAACCATCAACCCAGCACTACCACTGTAACCCTGACATCACTAAACCCCAACATCCAGTGCCAGATCCAGGGGCCTCTTTAGCACTTCCATGGATGGTGACACCACCACCTCCCTGGGCAACTTGTCCCAATGCCTGACCATCCTAATGGTGAATATTTTTTTCCTAATATGTGATGTGAATCTCCTCTGTCTCAGCTTAAGACCATTTCCTCTGATCTTCTCACTGCAGGCACAATAGAACAGAGCGGCCCCCACCTGACCACAGCCTCCTGTCAGGGAGCTGTAGAGAGCTCTGTGTCCCTGAGCCTCTTCTTCTCATGACTAAACACACCCAGCTCCTTCAGCTCTTCCTCACAGGACATGTTTTTGAAACATTTCACAAGCCTTTTTGCCCTTCACTGGACATGCTCCAGTATCTCCCATGTCCTTTTGAAAGTGAAAGACCCAGAACTGGACAGAGCACTTGAGCTGTGGCCTCACCAGCGCCGAGTACTGGGGGATGATCACTGCCCCAGTCCTGCTGGCCACACTGCTCTTGGTACAGGCCAGGATGCCATTGGCCTTCTTGGCCACCTGAGCACACGCTGCTGGCCCATGTTCAGCCGCTATCAACCAGCACCTCCAGGTCCTTTTCTGCTGGACAGCTCTCCAGCCGCTCTGCCCCAAGCCCACAGCACTGCGTGGAGTTACTGTGGCCAAAGTGCAGGGCTCAGCACTTGGTCTTGTTGAATTCCATGCCGTTGATCTCAACCCATCTATCAAGCCTGTCTAGGTCCCTCTGGACACTGAATGCAAGATATAAAAATACCTCATATATGAATGCAATGTTTGCTTAGAGAAATAAAACAAATGCTCAGGCTTTCACATCTTGACTTACAGAGTGTTCCAGGCAGTCTGAAGCAGGGAGAGAGGGAACATCTGGGAAACAGCAATGGGTTAGGGCACAGGATGCCAGCTGAAGACAAACACAGCATTTCTTTGTATCCAAGTGATCCTGAAAGCAAATTTCTCCCTTATTGTCACATTTGTGAGAGGTTTGGTGCTGCCAAGTTCTGGCTGGTGCACAGAGGCCTCCCTAGGCATTAGCAGCCCTGGCTAAGACTGATATATGCCATAAAATCAGTAATTCATCCCATGTGGTGGCCTGATGAAGTAAGTCACTGTTTTCCCTGAGTCTCCAATAAGGACAGTTCAGATAATTCCACTACTGAGCACTGTCTCTTCTTCTGAGTTCAAGATCGCATACAATTTTTCAAGGAGGAATAAAACTCCATGACAGAAGAAATTTTATTTATCATGTTAAATATGCTAGTTTGTTTTTTTTTTTAAAAAGGGCAGGGAAAAAACAATGTTAAAAAACTATTAAAAGAAATGCCTCAAACTTATGTATATATTTTAATGTCTCTAGAATTGACTCTTGTTTTTCTTCCAAGTTTAACCTTCATAACGAGTCTTTATCTCTGCTTCCTTTCTTCCTGTCCTCAGTTCTGACATATTTTTTCTATTCCCAATCTCCAACATGAGAATCAGAAACATGATTATTACTTCATCAGTCTAAAGGGGCAAAAAGGTAAAATAACTGCGGCATTTCTAAGAAAATAAAGAGCCCACAGAGAGCATATTCCAATTGGTTTGCTTAGTTACCTTTGACTGCCTGAATACGTAAATCTAGTGGTGCTTCCGTTCTATTTCTTGCCCGGCCTCACGCCTGTTTCTCATTCTGTCTGATTTTTTTTTCTTGCCCTTCATCACACACATTGCAGCCTAACTTTTTGTTTAACTTCTGCAGGAGATTCCGTATCAGGCATACTCTGCAAACAACAAGCAGCACCTGGAAAGATGGCAGCCATAATGATAAAAGATTTTTGATACAAAACTGCAATGAACCTTGTTTCCCAGGCTTCCAAGTTTGGCAAGGCTGGGGAGAAAAAAAAAAAAGTAATTGGCGCAGATATTTGTTACAGAATCCTCCAACTTGACAGTTGCTTTGTATTTCCATCCAAATCCATTCAGATTCCATCCATCTGAAATTAGATTCCATTCCATCAGAAGCCAAGGAAATATATTTATGTGAAGAAAAAGATGTAGCTAACAGATACAGGCAATAAAATTTACCTGAAATTTTTATAAGTTGAAAAGGGTTTCTAAATGAATAGAAATATTTCTAAATCCATATTTAATGGAAACTACTGGGTTATTTCACCTGAACCATATAAACTAACAGCTGCAAATTTACCTTGCCAAATTTATCTTTATAATTATAATGACATGCAGAACCAAAATATTTCCCCAATATAATGGAAAAATCAACATTTTTTGAATAGAGAAATATATTTTCTGATTGACTATAAAAAATACATTCCACACAAGATTTTGCATTTAAAAACAGTGTAAATAGCAAAAGTCCAACTATATGCTTGTTTTCCTCAAGAGAGCAGACTTTGGCCTATTCAGGGTCCTTCTTGGAAGAATACCATGGGGACTGTCGTGGAGAGAAGAGAGGTCCAGGGGTGCTGGATGATCTTCAAGGATCAGCTCCCCCAAGCTCAAGAATGGTCCATCCTGATGAGCAGCAAATGGAGCAGGGCTGGATTGAGATCTCCATGGATGAGCAAGCAGCTCCTGCCTGAACTGAAACAGAAAGAGGAAAGGTACAGAGTGTGGAAGAGAGTCAGATGCCCTGACAGGAAGGTAAAGGCTCTGTCAGAGCACGCAGGGATGGATGAAATCAGGAAAGCCAAAGCACAGCTAGAATTTAATCTGATGAGGGACTTGAAGGACAATAATAAGAGCTTCTAAAGGGATATCAGCTATGTCTGAGAGCATGAGCTCACATATCTTCCCTTTGGGGGGATGGATTAGTTTCAAGAGAGATAGAAATGCACAAAATCTCAGAAATAAAATGGAAAAGGACAACTTGAATGTTAACAAAATCAAGGCTTCAATAACATCATCCAAATATTTCTGAAACAAACTATTTCATAATTTGCTTTTAATCTGAACTTTAGAGTAGAACATTTAACATCAGTGAGAGAGAAGACAGAATTTCAAAGTGTTATAATTTCCCAAGAAAGAAATTTCCAGCGTTTGAACACTAACATTTTACTTTGACTATGGTTGGAACTTTCTATGTGGATCACAGTTTAAAGTTAAATTATTTCAGCTGACAATGGTTCCAAAACACAGGTTAAAATATGTTGGTAATTTCTCATGAGCGTTCACAAAAAGTTCCGTTCCTACCCTTTGATTTGGAATAATACTTTAAAATTCCCAGTTTTGAATTGCTACAGAATGGGCTTTTTGTCACCCCCAAGAAAACTCACCTGGCACTGGGTAAGTTACACACATTTGAGGAAGTTAAATTATATTATTTCCTAATTATTGAAGTGGCTGATTTAGCAGACTATCTTTTTGGAAAGTCTTTGTCTCTTTTTTTTTGTTTCCTGCAATGTAGTTTTTGTAAAGACTGTACAAATGCAACCAGAAATCACAACATTTTAGGAAAGTGTTCTTAATTACCTTAAAATTAAGGCCTCGATGCTGATACTGACATAAAGAGTACCATAAATTAAATTTCAAGTGTTGATCTTCCTGGCTACAAGGTAAGCAAACATGTACAGTTACAGAAATGGCTTCTGAGCAGTTCCATGTGCAGATGTGTTTACAGGTGCACACTTAAAAAATGTCATCGTGAAATAAGGTCTCACCCTTCCTACCTCTCTTCCCTTAAGTTGGTTTAGTTTGTGGAGGAGGTTTAAAGCTTATTGCTTCAGGTCTGGTGCAGTGATCACTCACAGCTTTTTTTTCAGATGCATGCACACCCAAATGTGCATTTAGTCTCAGGTGCAGTAACACCCTCATCTTTCCCATCTCTTGAAGAGCAGGAAATTATTTACTGGGGGAAAGAGGTTCTCCACAATCAAAAGGAAGATACAAAGATAAAATCAGAAATCATATTCCCCTGTTAGAGACCAAAATATGAAGCAAAAAACAACCAATTGCAAAATAACCACTTAGAAAGCAGCAAAACATTTTTCATTTGTAGAACTGAATGTCTTATGAGCAAAGCCAGTATCTTTATGCCCATTTAAAAGCAGCTAAACAGAAAGGCATGTGGATGTGAAATGGTGAAGGTCAGAGCAGGCATGACAAACAGGAAAGAAATCTTAGGTGCAGTCGCTGGTTAATGCTGTCTTTTAAAAGTGGGGATTTAGAGGTGTCAGCTAGGCATCCCCACCATCAACAGCAGAAGGCTCCCAGACACAATGTGATGTAAGGGACACACCTTGGAAAGGGTAATTCGTCATCTGGGATTAGACAGGGATTAGAAAGTGCAGCCCACAATAAATCACAGTAACCTCCGGAAGCATATTTTTGTATTTTCCAGAAACTCAGTAACAGCTGTCAGTTTGACAACACTTTGGGGATGCAATGGAGCACGTCAGGCTGATGTCTGCTGAGGATACAACTGGCCTGTGGAATTTCAGCATAAAACCAGTGATGCTGATGGAGTAAAGAGCTTCTCTCCGTCAAGGGTGAGATAAGAACTTTCTTATCTCTGTGAAGAAAGTTTAGTAAATATAAATAACATTTGTGTGTTAACTTTCTCCATGCAATAAACTGCAAATCAGCCCAAGAATGATAATATTTATATGCATATATGCAGGCACAGTAGCATCTGCATAAAATTCTTATATAGGAGACTAAGCTTTGTCACTTTAGCATGTTTCTTAATGGATCTTTGTAGCATTAATCCTAAAAGTAGTAGTGTTTCATTTGTATTGACAACATGTTCCTACGAGTGTAAGAAACCATCTCCATCTTAAAAGGACAAAAACCCAAGATATATTAGAAGTTCCATACTGGAAGGGATATTTTGCCCTTTTACCCCTCATCTTTCTCCACTGTTTTTAGATGCTCTTGCCCTGACCTTCATCAAAACAACAGGACAGGAGAACAGTTTTCATAAGCAAAACCTGAAATTCTAGCTTCTAACCAGAACTTCTAACCAGCTTTTATTTCATTTAAAATTGTGCTGCCTTTATTCATCAAGGCCTTGCTTTCTCACTCAGCATTTGGACAAGCTTCTCAACCATACACTCACTTCAAAAATCCCCCGTGCTGCAGCTTGGCAGTCTGATAAGCCCTCAGTCTATTACTGCAGACATCTATCTCTGAGAGCCATCTTGCTCCTAACTATGACCTCATCTTCCACTGGATTAAAGCAAAAAACCCCTTTGTAATTTGTCCTTTGTTCCCTAAGCCTGTGGTTTTCTTTCATTAGAGTTTCTGTGTCCCACCTGCAATTAAATCATCTGGATTTCCAAAGCTACATACCAGGGATGAAATTTCTAAAAGCCTTTATAAACAGAAACCAGTCAGTGATTAGCATACCTTTATCTGAATCAACCACCATGTGTGTCAATTTTTCTTTTAAATCAAGCAGTGATGAAGAGGATGACTCTTAGAAATAAGTAGGATAAAGAAACACAGGCTCTCCATGACTCACTGTAGGACTTTAATCTTTTTTTATGAGCTATGTTAGATTACAGGCACTGAGATTTCTGGAAGTTATCAGTATGCCATTGCTTGTGTCTACAAATTATTATTAACTTCACCTATGTGCCTAATTAGAGAGTCACTACGCACAGAAATATCTCAAAGTCTCATTTTCAGTGGTCCTTTTTATTTACAATGCCCTGGGAAGGAAGCAAACCTTTGGCAACGAAGCTGTCTCTTGGAGTAGAAGTTGACAGAGTAAGGGAGCCATCCAAGGCCACAAAACAAAATCTGTTGCCAAGTCAGAACTGAACCCAGATGACCTGAATATTACGAAAGTCCTCCATGGATTGATCAAGTGATGTTTTCCATTTAAATCTGGTTACTTATACAGCACACATGGTGCACTAAGTACGTGAGTTTTCAGTGGAACATGTTTTCAATGTATGTGACTTAGGTGGGGCTTAAGACTAGAAACCAGCTCCAAGATAATGATTGTTTTTCTTTTTTTAAAAAAGAATAATAAATATATTCCACATTTTCATTTTGTAGGCTTAAAAGCAAGTTGGAGTAGTTCTGATGATGACCACCTAGGGACAGTTTGGGTTGCCAAATGGATTTTGACGAAGTTGCTTTTGTGAAGCAGACAAAAGAGAGGAGGCAGAATCTGATTTCATTTCCATTTAAATAAATACCTAGTGACCAGAGGTAAAGAGAATTAGAAAAGAAAGGGCTTTTTATAATATAAAGTATTACAGGAATCTATGACCCTCCCAAAATCTTCAAATGTAGTAGCCTAGGATTTTCAGGACTCTTTCCGGGAAACAATTGTTCTTTTGACAGAACGTCAATACCTAGATTTAATTTACAGTGAAGGTGCCAACATCCAGGTCTGGCCACATGAAGAAGGGACCAGAAAGACTAACATGTTATGAAATAAAACCCCAACACATGTCTGTAAAGAATTTGGGACTGAGGAACTATGAGATGAGAATAATCCCAAACAGAGGAGCTGACAAACAGAGGGAGAAAAAAATTTCTAGTGGACTCAAAGAACAGAAGACAAAAATATGAAAGAATTCAGTAGATTTGACTGGAGATTAATAAGAATAAACTGAGACTGATACACTACTATGGAACACTCAGACTTCACAATGAGAAGGACAACATATAAATATATACAGATTTTTGAATAAGCAACAAGTTGTGGAAACAGAGATGGAATAAACCTACTAAATCATTAAGTTTACTAAACCTTAGTAAGTTAGGCCCTATCCTGAATCAGTTAGGATTTGTTAAATTCTTGACTCTGTGAAGAAGAATTTGTATCTTGACTGTAGTCCCAAACTGGTTATGCAGCCATTTACTTGTCTTGAGGATAAAGGTACTGACATTCTTGCCACCTTAAATAATTTTTAGTTCTCTAACCATACGTCTGTGAAAATTTTTCACAGGCAAACTAGACTTAGCCCTCAAAGCCCTCAGGCTTTGGACAACTGTGAACTTGTCATTTCTTCATACGTGTTAGATTTTTTTTTCCTTTCTGAAGTACTGTAGAAAATCATTTCATGATTTCTACTTCAAGGTTCACCTAGTTAAAAGCCTGCATTGATCTCTTCAGAGAAAGAGCTTGGGAAAACAAGCATACGTAGAACAGAAAAGCCAATAAAAATCACTCCTTACCTCTACTTGGAGACATGCAAACTGTTTTTGACATACTTGTGAGAAAACTTTTTCTTCTTTCAGCTGTCATTATAGCAAAATATTTTTGGTTTTCATAAAACTCCCAGGGTCTCAATCTCTCAGCTGAGTGCAACGTAGCCACATCCTTCTGCAAGGAGAAGAGTACCATTCCTCTCCTACAGCTCTAGAACTGTTAACTACCACCGCTAGTTTCATTCCAGAGCTGGTGAATGCAGTTCAGAATGGATCTGTCTCTTCTGGGATGGGACAGGAGGATGGAGAAGAAAATTCCATTAAATGCTCCTTCCTAAGAATTTCTGTTTGCTGGAAAGCCCCAGTGAATGAAACTTTTGCATAGATTTTCAAAGCCTGGGGGAGAAAAAAGAAGAAAAAGCCTTAATTACTAGCTTTACAAAATGACAGGGGTCTTTAATTTTAATTGATTTGCATAATTTAGGCTTAATTTTGCATTTCAAAATGCTTTCCAGAATTATATGTTATATATTTAAGTAGGGACTGTGAGGAAGGCTAAGAATAAAAGAGTTTTAAAGCTGAGAAGCTGGTGAGGGGAGAAGTCTGACTACTGTGCAAACACTGGCCAGCAGCATCAGTTAATGTACACAGTGATGCTGATAACATTGCAATAATCTTCATATCAAGATGTAATCTGATATTTAATCTTTTACTTGAAGGCAGTTTGTTCTACTTAACTATCAACAACTCAGAGCTGAGGTAAAATTATCCACGGGGATTTGAATGGGAAGTTCTCTCTCTGTAGTAAACATTTGTCAGAGTTTGGTTTTTGGTTTGCATCAGCTGTACTTTCCTCATCTTTTTCCAGCTTTGACATTTCGTTATAAAGTTCCCCCTGGACACTTGTTTTCAATAAGGACTGGTATTTTTGTGTGCTTCTTCAAGCAAGACTCCAGTACTCAGAGTGCTAGGATACTGCATGAGCAAACTTTATATCAGCTCCCCACTAGTCACCCCACAGTTCAGCTGGGCAATACACAGAAATTTTCCAGCCACTGTCACAGACTTACAATTCACAAAATCTTTCTTACTGTCTTTTGTGTTTTAATTTCTTCTCCCAGAAGTAAAATGTACCCCCAGCACATGTGGATTACTAACTCTCCAATCTATCGGGGTTTTTTTAAGAGGTGGCTTTAACATTAACTAGAGAAGCTATTACATATTGACTTCAGTTAAGTGGAAGTGATTTTAATTAACCTTCATCCCCTGCTAGACTATGTTAGGAGGTCAGAGAGAGGAAATTCAGCTCATTCTCACCTTGTTCTTGTGTGTCACACATTTATGACAGTAGCAAACAGAGTGTGTGGTGAAAAGCAAGTCCTCTGACAAGCACATACATTCCCTACTCATGGCAGAGTGAGTTGGACCTCTTTGCAAAACAATCCCTCACTATCAGTGGATGTAATTGTAGAAATATATGTTTATTCTAGTTCCTAGAGTTTGTCATATCTGGGATTAAAAAAAACGGGTGGAACTCTGCCCCTGTAACTCACTTGTTTAAACTGGCAGCTCTATGGCTGCTAAACAGAACTCTGCCTCTTAATAAATTCAGTACAAAACAATTGTTTTCAGGTAAACAGAATAGTCTGGGATATGGTTGCTGGGTTTAACTGTTCACTCTATCAAAGATTTCGTTGTGCATCACTGGTCAAATCGCTGAGACTTTGTGTCTGTCTCAGATCAGTAAAACAAGGATAAGCTAGAGTTCTGTCTGGGATGAGTGGTGATGAAAAAGTCTGAGGTTTCTTGAGGTGCACAGGCTATTGTGCGTTTCTCTCAAAGAAGTTAAACCTTTTTTTAAAAAAAAAAAATCACTTATGAGCATTTTCTGCTCTTCCGTTTCTGCTGACAACAATAGCAAAGACGCAAGTGACTGAATGCACTAGCATCCTCCACTCCATCATTTGTGCTCTTTCCTGTCGGTTCATGACTGATGTGTGTATGAAGATTCAGAGCTTTTAAGCATGGCAGGAGGAATAGTCATCTCTGTTGCTTGTGAAACCCAAAAAGCTTTCATTGAAAAAAAATTAATTGAGCTGTCTATGCAACTTTCCTTAGAGCTCCTGCCTCCATAGAAGCAACAGCCTCTCTAAGACTAAAAAGTTAGAGAATACCTAAGGGTCACCTGTGTAGCTTTTCACCTTTGCAGAAACCCAGCTTTCTGTCAGAGCTACTCTGCCTCTTCTACATCAAGCTTCCCGAAAACCCAAATAGCCAAAATCCTCACATTTTGTCCTAAGCAAAGATTTGGCTGGGAGCATTCAGCTACACAACTGTTACATAAGCACATTTGGCTCTGTTGTTCCTCTTTAGTTAATCTTTTTATTTCCTGGATTGAAGACCAGTGATGTCTGTATGGAAAAGACAACTATTTCTTGAGTCTTTTCGATCTCCAGAGGTCAAAAACTATCTGCTAAATTCAATTTCATTGACTTTCTTGATTTACTTTCAGGAAAGAATATTATGTGGAATTCCCTGATCAGCTACCCACATCTCCAGGAAATTTCAATGGTATATCATACCTCATATATATGTTTTTATTTTGCCCTTAGAAATCAGTTAATCTTGCTTTTTCTAGGTGCTTCTCAAAGAGAAAGGTTTGGCCGATTACATAGAAATGTAATGACAACTAGGTAACATTCCTTTTCCTCAACAGACAAAACAAAATGAAGCAGAGGAAAACACCTGTCCCTTGGTGGTCAGGTAATGAGTTAAAGTTTTTATTTTTCCATAGAAGTTCCTCTTCTGTGCTTGAAATATTACCCAAAGTAAATCTCATTTCATTTTTACTGCCACCTGCTATCTCCACACTATGAGCAAATAGTTTAATGTTAAAAATTCTGACTGCATCTAGAGAAGATAAATGTCATCAGATTTTAAAACTGAGGGCTGATTTAATAATGAGCTTTCTCTATTCCACATCATAATACTAAATAAGTAAAAATATTTTTGAAGTTATTTCTAATAAAAAAAATGAAAAAGCATTCATTTTCTCTGTGCTAGATTGCCAAAACTAAAATAAAACATACGTTTTTCATTGAGTTGTAAGAAGTTATGAACAGCTAAAGAGTTTGGAGATGGCTGACCTCCTCCTTCTGCCTATTAGAAGTCTTCAGCTGTTGTCGAGTCAGTAAAATTCCAGCAGGCCAACCCAGATCTATGTGTCTACAGCAATTTTGAGTATTTCTGGGACACTGTGATTCCCAAAGTTCTTCCAAATGAAACAGCAAGTTAAAACTTTGCGACACAGGACACACCTGATTCAGCAATATATTTAGTAGTTCTGTTTATCTCTCTTTAGGCACATGAATAATCAAAATGAATCAGTGTGATTAGGACTGTATTGAAAGTTCAGTATGTATTTAATTGAATTACTTAACTATTCACTGAATCAGGACATGTGCAAAAATGGATGTGGATATTTTTTTGTTTTCTTGGTTTAAAAAAATGGAGGAATCAGCATGAAAGGACTGGCTTAGCTCTTGAAATATTGAAGTAGAACTCACTCTGGAATAAAACAGAGTTCATGCATGAAGTGTCTGAGAAAGATAAGAAAAAACAATCCAAGAAAATAAAATCCTCAAAATATATTTCTGAAACACTGCATTTTCTTTCTTTCACTGTTATTTTTCAGCATTTTTAAAATTCATGTATTTAATTAAAGAATGTCTTCTTTATCTATGATTTTATCTTCATAATAAAAGGATTTTTGAAGCTAGATTGCTGCTGCTCTAACATCTCAAATCATAGTGTAAGTCCACTTATGACACATTTGTTGATTATCTCATCAAAAAGTAACTTAAAAGAAAAGCAATAAACAACTCTCTGAATACAAGAAATATAACAAACCCTTTAGGAATATAATATGTTTCAAGAATAAAAACACCATATATTCTTTTTTAATTCACTTTCATACTAATAATCAAATGATTCTTCCAATAAAACAAAGCCCTTATTTTTCCTTAAATTCACAGCATTTCTCTGACGTAGTAGACAGAAAGCAAAGGACAAATTTTAGTAAGCACTTGTGAGATATTATGTCACATTTAATACTTTCATGAGTATTTCAAGCACATTTCCATGTGCACTTCTCAGTCATATCTCATCAACTGCTTTGTAGAAGACCTCTTAAGTCTTTGTATCTTCTATTTGGCTATCAGGCTGCTATGGAAGAGTGAGTAGAAAGCTGTGATAAATCACATATTCTGCAAACAAAATACTCCTCTCCCTTTATCTGTAACATCAGTCATTCTGCCCTAGAAGGCACAAATTTGAGCCTGGTAAATCCAGGCTGGCTTCTTCAAATTACCTTCTGGTACTTTGTGTGCCTAGAAACAGCTTCCATCAGGATATGATCAACAGCTTTTTGGAGACTGAAGGCCAGCTGATTAGCTTATAACCCAGACTGTACTTGTTACTTTTCTTAAAAGATGGGCAGGATCTCAGCTACACACTTCAGAAGATTTCCAAACTCACCCACTGATGCACTACGAAGTTACCTGGGTTCTCTTCTCACTAAAACAAAATACTTCATGTTTTTTGTATTGAAGTTAGCCTTTACAATACCTATTTCCTTGTATCATTACTCCTCTTATGGAAACAACCAAAACTCAGCTAGATCTCTCAAGAAACAAGAGCAGTTTCTGGCATATGCTTATTATTGTTAAGAGCTAAGTATAAACAAGAAGCAGTCGAATATGGGCCAGTACTGTGCAGAAAGTCTGATAATTCTCTGAAACACAGGACTTTGAGAGTGTTATTTGGGAAGCAGTGCAGCTCACATGCTTTATGGACAGGACATTCTGTAGGTGTGACATTCATTGGTGTGTGCCATATATTTCATACATACTGCAGATATGAAATCACAGAAGAGAACCATGGTAGGAAAATCTGGTTTGGACATCTAACATGTTTGTAATCCATGACTGTGGAATCTCCATCATCTATGGGATTTTAATAGAAAACTGTCAGTTAAATGCCTCTCAGGAATGGTGAGTACATTTAATTAAGGTACAATAGATACTGAATTGAAGTTCATAATTAAAAGACCTATTGAGTTCACCTCCAGTGAAGTCTTTCTTATCATCAGAACTCAGTCATGAGATTCAACAGAAAAGGGAATGAATTAAAGTCATGACATCAGATTTCCAAGAAATTACCCACTTCCAGTTCAGTTAGCTCAGCAATCCCCCTACTTAGTGTTGATAAATGATGTGTTTCAGGTAAATTGTAAAACCTAGATCTTAAACTCATGAAGTTAGCAGTTTCCCCAAAGAAGTGGTTTTATTTTCCAACAGCTTGAAATCAACTACCTCCCCTACTGAGTCTCAGTTTCTGTCACTCACAGTTTATTTGTCATATGCAGCTACAGTTGGAAACAGTTCTCCCTCCTTTTCAAACTGTTGCCTCTCTTGAACAGCTCCTGTCTTTCTAAGAATCAAAAAGTAATTGCTCAATTCGCTTGATTTTAGAGGGGAAGAAGAGATTCTTGTGTACTTCTGGAAGAGGTCTTCGAGACGAAAGCAGCTTTGAGAAGACAAGGTAACGTTATTCTTACAAGCTGAGGGGACAAAGGATGACAGAGTTAGCAGACAAAGAACTGGCTGCACAATCTGATATACTTTATGTACATCATGCACCAAGAATGTACGCAAGGCATAAATCCAGCACTAGAGCAAAAGCTGTTAAAACTTGAAGTTTTTTGGATGTTACAAAACTTCAGCTAGGTCTCAGAACAAGGTGTTTTATTTATATATCCAGCTTCAGCATAGACCAGTCATTGTGCATCACTGGTATCAGTGGTGAGGTTTTGCAACAGTGAAGTGCATTTCTGAATCTCTTTGGGTTTTAATGCTCATTGACTTGGACAGGTAATCAATTGCTGCATCTCCAAAGGCCCATAGATATTGACTTCGGTCTCCAAAAGACTTTATAAAGAGTCATTTGGGGGGATACTTTCACTTCAAATTGAATTGTGGACCATTAAAGCTCTCTAGTAAAATACTGGAACAAACGCTAGATGTCAATGCTCCTTCTGCATTTTTAAATAGAACATAAATGCTCCTGGCTGAATATGAGGTTCCTAGAAGGATCCCAGCTTGTTCTTTTTTTCTCTGGCAGATTCTTTAAATCGTTATGGATTTTATTTCTCTTACAGACAAAATGCATTACTTCTATAGTTCTCACTCTGCTTCTCCCATAAGACAATAACAATACCTCCTTAGCATTAGGCATGAATCAACTGTGCAAAGTCTGGAGAGAAGGGAGGAGGAAAAATGATATAGAAATAAATTAACTTGATGCTTATCTCTTGGTTTCTTGCCTACACATCTGATAAAAGACCAAGAAATTAAAAAGATGGGAAAGATTTATTTTAAGCAGTGTATTTTTGTTACATGTTACCTACTATGTAGAGCAGATAAGATTTTTTTTTCCATACTCTGCTGAAAAATGAGTGATAATAACAGAATCAGCAGAATTAATAAATGTGAATGAGTCAGCTTGCTTGGCAGTAGTCAATATGTTGGAATTCCCGCCCTTTACACAAAATCACAGCCACAGAATCTATAAGATTGGAAAAGATCTTTGAGATTGAGTCCAATTTTTGACTGATCTCTACCTTGTCAACTAGAACAGAGAACGAAATACCATGTCCTCCCATCCTGTCACTGGTTGTCTGGGAGAAGAGGCTGATCCCCACCTGGCTACAACCTCCTTCCAGGTAGTTGCAGACAATGAAGAGCCTCCTCTTCTCCTCTCTCCTCTCCAAGCTAAACCCCAGCTCCCTCACCTGCTCCTCAAAGGACTTACTTATGCCAGATCATTTCTATGTCAGTCTTTGATATGTCTAACTAACCAGTAATAAGCACACCAAGTAGCAGGCATAAATAAAATATCTTTTTTTCTAGAAAGAAGTAGTGTTTACAAAGAAGAATATAGTAATGCAGACATTACTACATTCTTCTTTGTAGTAATGTCTGCTTTACTGTAGGCTCGAGTAAACTTTTTTTGACTCATTCATACTTCTTAAGATGTTGTACATGAACAAGATTAGGTATGAAAACATATAAAACATGAACACTATGGAAATATTTTAGCTAAGCATGTCAAGCTATGCTCCTCTTGCATGCAATCTATTTACTGTGACATATTTGTCGTATCCAAGACTGCACTGTCAACTGATATTTTTACTTCAGTAAAGCACTAATGTCCCTCAAAATCCTGTGTAGCTCCAGTTTATGCCTGCAATCAGCACCTTCCACATGTCCTCAGCCCTCCACCATCTGACACTGCTTTTCAGCTTCTACACTGAGCCAGCCCTGCAGCAAGCCAGTAATTCTGAGATGTAGGATATGAGCATCTCCTCCATGGGCAGGCAGGGATGAGGAAGACAGGCATGTGTATATCAGGTATAAATATCTTGCACTAGACCCAGGATCTTCCCCTACCCCATGAAAGCCTTAAAATTGGCCTCAGAATATGCAGAGGTACTCACTGCTCCAAAATTAGCAAGCAATTACTAGAACCATAGGCAGGTGCTAATGCAGAGGAAGGGACAAGGAAAGGTGCATTGGAGATAATGGGTTTCAAAAAGGGCACTGAGACATTCAAGCACTGTAAAGCATGAAAAAAGTTATTTTATTATCAGCAATTAAAGTCCTTTGTCATACTGAAGTTATACTGGCTTCAAACAGAGGGGCTGTTAAGAAGGGGAGTCCCACTTTGGCAGAGACTAAAAGAATTGTAAATAGATCAAAAGGCAGGCAGACAGACACACAGGAGGATAGTCTGACCATTACTCCAAATACTTAGATCTCAATTAGATTGTATTTGCACAGAAGCTAATCCACATATATTTCCAGAGAAATCAATGTACAGAGAATACTCTTACATGATCAGCATGCATCCCTAGAAGTTCAGGAGGGGGAGCCATCTGTGCCTGCAATCCCCGTCTGAGACTGGACTTCAGTCTCTGGATCAGTCATCCGCAGTGAGGTCCATTGCTGTGGACTGTGAGGGGTGTAAACAATGCCTCCCACTGCACATCTCAGAAGAGGGAGCACACCCTCCCAAAAAAAAAAACCCAATTCTCTATGAAGAAAAGCTTTCTGTCCTCATCCACATCTCCTTCTTTGCTAATCTCTCCTCTGAGACTGGTCCCACTGCCTCAGCCTTGGGAGGTTACATGGCTTCAGCAGGGGGTTGGAGATATACCATACATCAGACCTGTGGTCTTCATCAGCTACATAAACTCCAGGAAAGAAAAATCCTTTAGCTGGGAATACTTCAGAGCCTATTGCTCCTTTTAATCTATAAATAAGATTTGTAATGCCACACTGAGGACAGACAATGAAAATGCCCTCATTTTACATATTAAACTACCCCAAAAAAATACATCCAAGGAGATTTATATGCACCGAATAATATAAGTATTCCTCTCAACAAGCAGCATAGCAAATGTTTAAACCTACCAGCCTTTTTATTACCATGTTATTTGTTTCTTTGCTCCTTTTAAATTATAGTATTTGGTTTTCTTTTGTACACATCTTCCTAACCTTGTTTCACAGGTGGATTTGTCTGGTGTGTTCATGCTGGTTTTGATTAGCCCCTCTGCACACTAATTTATCTGTATGGTCAAAGGTGATTTGTGATCTCACTACCTGAACTAATTTCTTGTTCTTCCTGTCTGTGTCTTGTTTTGTACCCTGCTTATTTCTGGTTGTACCTTTCACCTGTTCCTTCCAAGTCCAGAGCACATTCTGTTTTCACCAGCTATCCCCTTAAATTTCTTCACAATTCTGACACCAAAGATTTGCTGAAAATTTTCCCACATGGATCTCTGCCACCTCAGGTTTGCAAACTCTTCCCAGGAGTGGGAGAACTGAAGCAATCCAAAGCTCGGCTGTGGGATGGAAAACTCATACCCTCACTGTACCAGCAAGAAACAAAATGATTTGCTGCCACACAGTGATAGGAAAATCCAGTCTGGATACAAGAAACAGCAGCAAGCAGAGTAACGTTGAAATGTACCTTTACCCACACAACATCAAAGTGTTTACTGCCCCATATTTCTGCTTCCTTCCACACCCTCAGAGCTGCTCACTTGTACGCATCTGTCTATTCATTAACATCTAATTAAGCTGTACATCTGCTGCAGCTTTACATCAGCATTGCATTCCCCACATTAAAACTGCCTGAAGCTTTCTGTCTTTTTTTTCAAATTTGTTTCCGGTGCACTAAGAGCTAAAAAAGCCTTTTCATGCTGATTGACAAACAGAAAGAAAATAAACTCTGGGTTTTGAAAAGGATGAAAGAGCAAAATATGCTTCTCATCCAAAACCAATCTCTCCACAGGGATGTGCCCCAGAGACACAGGGATATTTCTTGTAATTAAAGGAACAATGACAAAAGCAGAGTATCACAGCTGTAGACACCACAGTCAAGGCAGAAATTGGGTAAAAGTAGAAGTTTTGGCTTTTTTTGCCATGAGAAGTAGTGATTTTATCACTTTACCTCACTTATTCTGCTGCTTGTTTCCAGCCCATTCCTACATCCACAAAAGCTAAGGCAGTGTCAGAGTTTAATGGCCAAACCCAAGGTGATTTCCTGCTTGATTTCATACTACACCTCAGGGTGCATTACTTAGATATCTCACGTACAGTGATACTCCAGAAAGCCACGTTAGCTGGTAAAACCCCTCATCTCCTTTTCTGCTGGTTCTGACAGGTGTGAGAAATGGAGATGAAAGAAGCAGTTCCAATGCCTGCTGGCACAGATAGGCTTGCCCGTTCTCTTTTTTCTGAATGTGAGTGGATTTCTGCTCTGAATTACAAAAGAGAGATCTCAGGGAATGATCCTGGGTATTTTCCAGTCATCCCTAAATACTCTGGTGGTTGGATGCTGGACTTCTTGCTTTCTACCAACATTTTTAATGCATGCAATTTCAGAAAGATGTTAAAATGCTAAACCCCAGACCAGGAGAAAAAAATACATTAACCAAAGAGGTTTATGATAAAGCAGCATGCAGCGCTGAGCCATTACTTTTACCAGAAGTAACTGTATTTTCTTATCCATACAAACAATATCCCACTGTGGCATTTCAGCACAGAAATATCCACCATAAAGACAGAATTCATTTAGCAAGGCAACACAGCCTGCCTCACTGCCTACAAGAAAAGACTTCCACAAGGTCCACAGTTCTCAGACTATATTGCATATACTGATAAAACTGTTTAGATTGTGGCTGTCATCACTCAACTTCTTTGATTTGATGCTCCAGAAAGACTTGAAGTTTAAGTGCTTTGCCAACAGATCTCCATGTTAAGTGCTTATAGACATGATTATCGCATCTATAATTTTCTGAGATTCAATTCCAATTTCCCTGTAGTAACACACAGTAGTGTATTTTGTACACATATGTCAAAATTATTTGAAAGACTTTATTACCAATGACATGTGTAAACTACAAATGAAAGTTCTGTGGACATATTTTAAGGATGGAGATCTTTTTCCTCTCCTCCTTTACACAGATGGCCAAAAATCTCATGTAAATGACTTCTTGTGAGTTTTATCTTATTTTGAGCATTAAGATATCTTTTATAAAGATATTGAGGTTTGATTTAGAAGCTGCCAGTGACAGAGAATCCATCATAACTGGAGGAAAGTTGTTACACTGATTAATTGCCCTCTTTTAATTTACCTAAGTCTAGCTTCCAGATCCTGAATCTCATGGATTCATCTTTCTGACAGAAATACCACCTACAATGAGCCATCTCTTCCCACAATCACCTCTTAATTTTCTCTTTGATGTACTAAACAGAAAATTTTCTCAGTTTTTCCCTAGAAAAATATATTTTTCTATTATTCTTCTCTCAATCCTTTTATATCCTTCATAATTTTTTTTTGAAGTATGACTATTAGAACTCAAAGCAAGAGTGTATCATTAGTGCCAGAGGTCCATGACTCATAACAGCAGTTATAACTCTCACTGAAGCAATTGAAACAGCTAAAAACAAACATGCTAGTCCTTCTTCATGCCGTGACACCTGAACAAGTAGTGCTTCCTTGTTCATATGTGATATTCACCAATCAGTTCTTCAGAAGTTTTATGGAGCCTTAGGTACATCAGACTGCCCACTGATGTTCGGTTGCTGCTCTGGTGCTCTTCAGTTATTAATTCCAAAGATGAAGCTCCACTTTCCTAAGACTGACACCTCCTGCATACCTGGCAGAAGCTGTGTAGGATAAGGACACAAACATATTTGTGTTGAAGTATGTGCTTGTTTACTTCTGCAAATGATCCAGAGCAGTCTCTATTTCCCATATGCAATTTATCATTGCTATTCATTTACTAATTCTGTGTCATCAGAAATATAAATGTGGTATTTGCAAGTGCAGTCCTCCTAGATTAGACCTACTCAAGAATAAACAATGGTAGCATCTGCCCAGAAACAAATTTTAGGGCTGTGACTTGAACTTTAAATTTACTCTCACTTAATCCCTACCGTGCTTCTGTGGGCTCTCTTCATTTTGTTTAATGGTAATTTTGTCATCAGAACACTGTGTCAGTATATTACCTGTCTCAAAAATGCCTTGTATGTATTATATCACAGAGAAACATTCACTGAACACATCTGAGATCTCAAAACCTGCACTCTCTGCGTGACAGGATCTATCTTCTATAAAAGCATGCTGATGGCATTAATTATACTGCATTTCCTTCTGCTTTTTCATTTGTGCCCCATCATTGCCTTTCCTTGATTTTGCCATGAGTAGACACTTCATGGTTTCTTGGGCAAGCTTGCTTAACCCTCTAAATTATTAGAATTAGAATACATGTAATTATATACTGCAACATTCCCATTTTTTCCAAGATTTGTTTTAAAAAATAATCCATGTCTAAGGGAGTTCTTTACCCAATCTTTTCCTTTTTTCATATAACAGTACTCAACTTCTGGGTTTTAACACCCTTTATGAATAACATTAAAATGTGGATGATTTCATTATTACTCTAATCTCCAGTATATTACTACAGCATTCTGCATCTTTTGGAGTAGTATATATTTGTGAGTATAGATGAACACCATACCTTTCCATGAATCCTGAGATGATGTTTTTCAAACTGGATATGTACAGAGATATAATACCTATTTCAGTAGAAATAAGGTGATTCTACTCCAAAGTTTACTTGAAGTTTGGAGCAAGAGACTAGAACTCCTCACTGAGGAGAAAGAAAGTGTTCATGATTGTTCTAATACATGCTGAAACTTTATTTTACTTCCTTGTGCACATATTTCCAGTTTTCCTAATGCTATCTTTTTTTTTTCTTCTTTTTTTTTTTTTCTCAGATGAAAGAGGAAGTGGAAGAAAGCCATTAGATTTTTACTTGATATGGCAAAATACATTTGGGTTTTTTGGTGAATCATACCTCATGGGAAAGCAGAAGCTGTTTAAATACTGTATAACCTGGACCAAACAAAAAATACTTTTTTTTGCAAAAAGAATTTTTTCATGAAAGTTGCCCTCAACTGAAAAAATGTTTTATTATTGTAGAAATAAGCCTTCAATTTATTTTACTCTATCTCCTTGAACTTTAAGACTAAAAGTCCCTTTTTTCAGTTTTGAAACTGGGAAAAAGAGAAAAATACAAAAGTAAAAATGTAGAGAGTTTACTCAGGAATAAAAATAATTGTGGAAAATAGTAAGAGAATAGAACTAAACTTTTCTTTGAAAACTTTTCATGAACCATATCTCTGGTTTTGATTGACTCCAGTTGTGTCATCCAGAGCAGAAGCAGGAACAATCACCATATGATATAATAGGACACAGTTTGAATGGTAAATCACTGGGATGAAACACTCAAATTAATATTAGCTACATGAGTGAAATGGGTTGAAACAAACTATTCATCAAACAATTTCAAATAATAAACTAATTAATGCAAATTGTGATGTGTTCATGGAGAAATAACAAATGCAAAAAGGGCAAATTTCACTGTCAAATGAATTGTTCTCAGGGAATAATTCATCTATCTGCAAAAGACAGAAGAGGGTTGAATGCTAATGGGTAGGAACAAGGAGAGCACAGCAGAGAAATAGAGCTAATTCATACATGGCAGTAAGTCTACAGATTGCTTGGAAAAATGGAGCTAGGTACTGCTGAGCCTCTTGAAAAATAGGATGTATCTTAGGTTTAAGCCCATGTGTTCAATTTCACAAGATTAATATTTCAGACTGCAGGCTCTCCAATAAAGTATCTTAAAATGAATCTGCATCGTGTAATAGAATAGCTCTGCTCTCAACTTTAAAGGAAATAAGTTATTAATAATACATGGCTATGGAACTATTTGTTTCATTCTGTGAGATTTTGTAGAACCTCAATAAAATAAAACATTTTATTAGAATAATTGCATAAAGCAAATCCTGCAGAGTCACGACACATTCATTTCGAAAGCAATCTGGGCCCTTCAGACTTATTCATTTGACAGTGCTCTCCCACCTGCTTGTTGGACACTACAGCCCCGAAGAACCAGCTCCTGTTTCAGTACTGCAGAGCTGTCAAGATCATTCTGAGGAAATTGGGCATTAATCATCTCCTCAGGTTTTGCTGTTTCATTCTGGCAGAGCAGTAATACATGCCCAAATGTATACACAGAGAGACCTGAATGCACAGCTCATTTCTTTCTGATCATATTGATTAATTTTGGAGAAGGGTTAGAGAGGGGGACCTGTGATGTCAGTTGTCATTGATTTCCAAGATAAATGAAGAACTGAACAGCAAAATCCTTCTCAGCCAAAAGATAACAACACTTAAATAGAGTGCAAGCAGTAAGCAAATGATTAGCTTTTCTGAAGTACCAGAACTGCTTTTAGATAACATTAATTTCAAGTAGATGAATGTAGATACTCTGTCCTTTCACGACAATTTTTTCTTTCAGCTTCAAGTCTTTGCTAGTTATACCCCCAGAGGACATTATAGGATGCTTCACTGTTTACTACAAGCTTAAGTTGCTGTACTAAAAATATCTGATTTTGTTCTGCATTCTTGATCAAATCTATTCTAACAAGGTAATAGCTACATGCACACCCTTCAGCTGTCAAATATATGTTAAATGGTGAAACATTTATTAAATGTGAATGCTAACGCCAGAAGAACCAGTTACTGCTACATTTCTTAAAAAGGAAAAAAAAAAGCTGTTCAACACCTGCAAACACTGTTTTGTACCAAACTGCTCTAATTAGCACATTTTGAGATATGATTAGAGCACTAGAGGAAGCTTTCCAAATGCCATTAATTATGGATGTGATCTCTAAATTATTCACTTTGAATATTTTTTCTTGCTATGCCCTTTTATCTTCCACTAACTTTTTGTTGCATGCTAGAACAGTCCCAATTAAACCTGAAATGGAAGACTGTTATGTTAAAGAAAAGGTAAACTGAAAATTAATCAACTTCTTTTATTCTAAGGTGCTTTTTCTAAAAAGGGAGGATGTGGGTAACGGTCAATTTTTTTCCTATTAAATGTTCATCATTCTGTATCTCAGTCTCTACCAATATTGGACGAGTGACACTCAAGCAATCATTAAGCATGAAAATTTCCATCTCACACTAAAGTACTGTTATGGAATGCAACAAAATATTTGTGTAATCATTCATCCTTATTCCTTTTAAAGATTACTGTTATCAGGTGAGTCATCCCAGACTCTGGTGTATCACATGTAGAGGCTAATAGCTGGTGACCAACTGCTGTATGTGATTTTGCTTTCAATAAACGGTGCCAAACCACCTGCATCAGGAAGAGGTTGAAGAGCCTTTTCCAGGCTCACATGCAACCAGATCTGTCAAGAATAATTTTTTGCAAAGAGAATACAATTCGGAAGGAGAGAAAGAGAGGCAGGGAAGGATGGAGTCATAACTTAAGAATGGTGAGCAAAGTTGAACAGAATATAACAATTTTGTAGAGATAAAGAAAGATAATTCATATATAACTGTTTAAAAATAAAGCTCACATTTACATATAATACATAGAGACATAGTAAAAGGCTCCCACATATGTCCTCTTGACTAGGCAGAATAGTCAAACAATCCCAGTGCATGCAATGACTAAACATTGCCCTGGATTTTACCTTTTTTCTGGGTTAAAGTTCCTCCTATAAAGCTTCCTCTGGGACCCATTAGAAGCTACTAGCACATACTTGTTTTGCTAAAGACCCTGACAAAAATCTAGTGAAAAGGAATGACAATTCTCTTAAAAGCTGTTTAACACATGTAGCTGTGAAAGAGAGAGAAGATGTACTCCAAACTGGAGTGCTATCACTTCAGACAATAGCCACATCCTTCTAATAGTTTAACAGATCTGAAGTCGGTTTCTAAATAGGGAGCCCCAAAGGAAAACACATCTAGGAGCAATCATTCAGAAGTCTGTTCTCCTGCTGATTCAGTGATGTTTGGCTGGTGTCATGTGCAAGCTGTCGATTTTAAGGGTAAGCGGGAATTACCCTTGAATTTAGCATCATTAAAACTCTTCAGAGAGGTTGCTTCTGATATCCTCAATCAATACCTCATGTGGCTGCTATGCTGCTGTACAGCAATGGCTCTGTGCAGCAAGCAAGATGCTTTCTGCCACCTGGAACCTGCTCAAAGTCACCATTAAGTTGGCAAATATCTATGGAAAAGACAACATTTCTAATCAAACTATCAGCTAAAGGAATATCTCATGGAAAAAAAAACAGGTGCTAAATGAATGCTGTCCATATCACTTAAATGTTCCTCTCTAGTTGCACCGGAAGGAAATATGAGCAGATGGAGTGAGGTGCCAATAGATGAGAGAGACTGAACGTCCTCATATTTTCCAAATGCTCCTGAAGGTCTAACCACCTCAGAAAGCAATCATTCATGTCCATTTAATTTCATATAGAGGGAGGATTTTTTTTTTTCAACTAATCACCAAAGAGATTTGCTGTAATCATAGATCCTGCATGGTCCAGGAGTATAAGGAGTTATGCAAGAGTTTCCTGACTAGCTTAGAACAGACAGCTTATCTCTCCCATCTTGCTCTTCCCCGCTACGAACTTCCAGGAAAAGTCAGTGTGTCCAGAATAGAAGATAAAAATGAAGAGCGGGAGTAAAAAGATTGAGGAAGAGAAAATACAATAAAATACCTATATTTTCATTGCTGGCCAGAAAAAACCTAACAATCCATCATAAATAGAATAAACACCAAAGAAAGTAAAAATAGATGGCTTAAGAAACCTTCAAGCCAGTGTATCTCACATATTCAGGCCAGATTGCTGGTGATCAAAGGCAACAGCATTTTGAATTGGTCTAGAAATCAGATTTATAAAGCCCGGTATGGCTTCAGATTTTTTTCCCAGGAGAGCATTTCCTGGTCACGACTCCAGGTACAGCTCTTGGGGCCACCAGAGAGGTTACAGGAATGTCCTTTGCTTCAACGGTTCAAGGTCAACAAGAGCAAAGAAGGAACATACTACAACCAACACTATGGTTTTCCTCCCCATGACTCATTTTTCATCTTTTAATGCCCTGTACACATTCCTAGGACACCCTAAGTGCCATGTAAACACTCCTAGTTCATCATCAGACTGTTGCTAATTACTGATAACTAAAGGGAATATCATAACAGATGCAGGCATTCATAGCCAGGTTACTACTGAAAAGCCAGACTGGGAAGGCCTAGGTTGAAGAAAAAAACTTTTAAATTTGAGAGGACAATTTTTTGTTGCATTCGCACCCCTTCCCCACCCAGCCAGCCTTGCAGTTATCAGCTCCAGTACACCAAACTGCTGTTGCAGATCCAGGAAAAAGGAGAAATTGCATTTTTTCCTAATTTGACTTATTGTGTCTCACTAAAATTTACTTTCTACAAGTCTTTTAGGCAGGAAATAATTCCTTAGGGAAATGCCACCATCATCATTGTTTCACAACTGTTTTTCTAATAATGTAATAGGGAACATTTTCTTCCTCCTCCTCCCCGTGGAAACAGCTCTCAGACACAGCAGACAGGAGTGCTGTTTTACTAGAAACATTTTTTTCACATGCTTACTTTTATCTCAGTTAAAAATTACCCTGCATATTTTCTACAAATATTAAATAACTCCTGGTGAGTTTTTGTCTACTCAGATTTATTCTTGTCCACATACTTCAGAACATGTTACAGTCATCATTTGCTACTGCTTGCACTTACAGGAAAGAAAATTGTGTACCTGATTTGGAATAAAGTTACAGCAGCTATAAAATGCATTGGCCTTTCTACCCCTTATTATAAGGACAAAGGAGTTTTCAACCTTTCTTAAGAATGCTTTGCCAGCCACACTAATTGCCTGTAAATAAATTGAGACTTATCTTGTCAATTATAAATGTGGTGGCTATCTCTATATTTGCTACTATAGCATTCCACGTGGTACATACTGTACTGAAGAATTTCTTCCCTGCCAACAGCGAAAGTCATCCCAAACAGTTGTTCTTGTGCTCAGGAAGTGACAAGGACTGCTAGATACATATAGAAGATTTTTGGTAGACCAAATGCAATGGTGTATGCTTGAACTGGACTAAGATGGCCAAGTTACTACTCTTGCAAGAAAAATCAAATTGTGTTTTTCTAATCATCAAAACGGTGAAGTTTGGATTTGTATTTCATCTTTGACTGACCCAGCCTTCAAAATGAGCCAGCGTCCCCTTATCCCAGCTTGCATAGTAGGACAGGTGTTTGGCTGCCAGGAGAAGGAAGTTAAGAAAAAAGTTAAGACACACTGATGACATGAAAATTGTGATAATTTTAAAATTCAAAAATCAAACCTTTACTGCAAAGGAAGCCAGATCTCAGTACAAAGCACCTAACATGTTAATACTTCAAAAAGCAAAAAAATATGTTTGTTTCCCCTTCAATATTGAGTGGATACAAAGGCACCGATACATCTGTTGCTGAAGATGATGATCCATTGATTCCATGGGCTTCAGTTGGATTCCTAATGCAGGTTAAGGTTAAAAAGTTGTGTCTCATTAATGCTAGGACTCATTCAGTCCTGGGCACATTAAGGGATATTGAAAGGTTTAACTGCAACTCTTGCTTAGTTTTAGCTCCCACCACACAAACCGGAATGGCGCAAAACCATTTATACCGAGGCATGAATCAAGTACAACATCTTCAGAAATTGGTGGTTCATTTAATGACTGACCAGGAATGCAAAAGCCTAGATATTTTATGAAAAAAACCATTTCTTTCCCATGTGGTTTTGATCACATTGGTAAGTCTGCAGCTTTAATGAGAGGTGACAAAAGCCAACAGTTTTATTTCAGTATTGACTGAGACATGGGTTCCTGCCAGTTTTCCCAGAGGATTCTGAAGGACAAGGAGGTGTGCAATTAAAGCTAGCATGAAGTGCAGACAGGGAAAAAGCAGGACCTTGATGTTAAGAATGGCTCCTCTCCAGTTTTCCCCCCCTGTAAATTTATGGTTTTGGCAATATAGTTTACACTGTCTAATAGACACCATGCTGCTCTAATGCCAATTACATTTCACTAGAATGTAAAATTTGAGGCATATTATGAAAACTCAGATAATATCACAGGCCATACTAGCAGAGCTGCAGAATTTGTCATTTAACAGAACCTCGGAGCTATGCTTTGTTCTGTATGTAATATTCTCTCTATTTCACTGATGGAAAATTGAAGAAGAGAATGAAATACATGGCTTTAGAAAAATTCTAGCATATTTTCTTGGCCATGTCTGGGTCATATACCTGAGTTACAAGTGGTGAAATGACCTTTACTGGATGATACAAAATACCAGTGGCAGAGCTAGAGGCTAGAGCTGCACTTTCCTACTGCCTTTACCTGCCTGTAGATCTCGTTGCTCAGAAAACAAGACTTCTGCAGTTTACACACTCTGTTTTTTGGGGTTTTTTGTTCAGTTTGTGTGCAAAGCATATGCCCCGGCAACAATGTGATAAGAACTCCATTTTCGCTTCCCCATGCTTTCTAAGCAATACAAAACATGCCGGAATTACTTAAATACACAAGTTAGATTTGGTAATGGGGAGGTAGGGACAACTTTATTTTTCTGCCCTGCTTTAGACAATTTATGGCTGCCAGAATTTTACAGCATGCAGAGTGTATTAACTCAGCAGGCACTTTCAAATACTCATCAAATATTTGCTTTCAAATATTCAGCAGAAAAATTCTCTTTTTATGTTAAGTTTTTGGTGTCCAGCAGGGTAGCCAATTTGATACATCGCAAAGCCACTTTGAGTGACAAGATTCCATAAGAGCCCCCTGAGAATCAAGGGGTTTGGAGGTTAAGTGTGTCATTCAAAGAAATCTATATCAGTGAGAGTGTCAGGAACACTGTTGCTGTCATTCATTTTCAATTTCCCTGCAGTTTCTTCATGACATCAGTTGAAAAAACTTTAGGAATAGTTTCTTTCTGATCCAATCAGAATCAGGGAAGTACCTATATTCTGGTGACAGCCTTCTCCTGTAAAACTTTATATCTACATTGTCTACATTTCTTTAAAAATAGTAAACTGTCTCCTTACATGACATGTTCCTTTATTTGCTCGTATATTCAAAAGCGAGCGCTACTAAACATGTCTGTCTTAAGATCTTCACACCTTTGAAAATACATCTGTTAAAATAAGCAGTCTTCAAAAATTACTGGCAGATATCAGAAGAGATGTATAGCCCCAGACTAGTTTAAATCTGGATAAGTACATTGATTTCAGGAAGGTATCTTCACACATACCTGCTAAAGCTCCAATTTATAGAAAGCATTCATCTGTGTGCACCACAGATAAATCTTCATTAGAAGAACATTAGAACTAAATGCTAACTTCACACTAGAACTGTTTTCTTAAATTCACATCGAATTAAATAGACACATGTAGGAATTTTTACAGGTGTGGTCTGAGGTATGGCCTGTTATAAAATATTACCAGGAAGAAAAAAAGCAGCTGATCAGTGCAAACCTTTACAATAAGTCTAAACACATCAGTACTCCCCCCTATATCTCAAAGGTTTTGCATAGGCGCAGAAGTGCATGGTACAGACTCCCATGTTCTTTCACCACAAATTTTTATAGCCCTATTCTAGAGCAGTTCAGCATTGGTGATGACAATAAGAGAATGATCTGCAAGGAATATATTAAAAAATGTAGAACATGGAATGTTCTTGCAATGCTCACTCAAGGGAAAAAAAAAAGTCAGAATGAAGAATATGAACCAAATGTCAAAGACAATGAGTTTAGAGGAAATATCTTGGAATAATCATCCAAGAAGAAAAGATAAGCACAATTTTCATGTTGGTGAATTATAGGCCTGAAGACTTATAAAACTACTAGGGGTTTTTGTGTGATGTAAAGCCCTCAACTGCTACTGGTACACTTAGAAATGTGTGTATCTGGTACAGGAACAGACACATTATACCAGCATTCCAGTGTTGGGCTTCACAGACCACCTTTCCCTAACATTGCATTTGCCTGCAAATATTTTATTTCCAGTTAGTCTGCGATGTATTATACAGCAAGACAGGTCTGGTAATATAACAATGGCATACTTTCTGTTAAAAAAAGACATACGTAAGTTTAAAAGAATTGTTGGCTCTCCACTAGTGCCTGATGACAGCTGGAAGGTCCTGGGAAATCTTTCACAGTAATATAGCCTGGAAATACTGCCCACATGTTAGTGATTGACTGCCACTGCTGCCTTCAAGGAGTTGCTCCAAGGAAAGAATTCTATTTTCCCCTTTGGGGTTTTTCATATACTTTTACTGTTCGATTTCCAAAAGGGATTATTTCTAATGTTAATCTTCCTTTTTTTGTATTCAGTCCTCAGAATATGGCTCTTGATGTAGACAAGTGGTTTTTCATGTAATACTAAAGAAAAGCATAGAAATATCTGTGTAGATGATCCAAAACCTGGCACAAGCTCCTCTCTAGCCTTCTCTAGTTACCCCATATGACCTAGGGGCTACATTTTACAAACAGGAAAAAACCCCACATAAAAATAAATCATTAAAATAATATTTCTTTTTTTTGTCCTACCCAAGGGTGATTTCAGCTAATTATTATACCAGTGCTAAGCTGAAATTCCCCATCTAAAAGGAAGTGTCCAGCTGCATGTATTCCTAATCAGGGACCTGTCTTCATTTCACACAAGTAGTGTTTGTAGTCATTGCCTGCTAATAAGCACATTAACCTGCATTTCTGTTGGCATTATGATTTCTTTCAGCGTTTCAGCCCAGTCAGCTACTGTATTACTAAGAAGGATCATTACTGATGCAACACAATTTATGAGTTCAGGGTTATTGCACAGATACAAGAAAGAGTATCTGTTTATTTTAATTAGTTTGTAATCAGATAAAGGAATAAAAATTTGATGAATCCAAGGAAAAGTCATCACAAAAATGATTCAGTGAATCATCTATAACAATAAGCAATGACAACAAAGTAATACTTTACTTGTTCAAAGAAGAGCATGAGCATTAACCAGTCAAACAACAAGAAAAATGCAAACCAGAAGGCAGCCAAGTGACCTGCTTAACAGCTCCCAGAAAATCCAGAGCTGGAATGGGAGCACATATTTCTGGTATCCAGCAGCCTGTGCTGCACTCCCTGCCTGAACAGCCAGCCCTACACATTTAGCCAATTACATCAGCGACGGACGTATTTCAAGCAGTCTGTCTGTGGTGATGCTAATTCAGCTTCTAAGGCTTGGGGTTTTTCCCAGTTTTTCAGTACTTTGAAGGGTGTACTTTTCAAAACCAACTCCAAGGCAAGAGGCTAAGAGGAAGAGGTGGCTTCAACTCTAGTACCAAAAAGAGCTTTTTTTGCTGCAATTTACTTCAGTGCTGAAGATGCTCTATTTTTTCAAGCAACCTGACCTAAAGGCCAGAGGCTCACCATGACAGCACAGAGATCCATGAGCATTCTCTAAATTTGTTCTCTTTGTACTAATCTTAAGATAAAATGTTTGGTCATCCTCCCCACCTATTTTGCCTTAAGATCCTCTCTTTAGTGTTCATGTTAATTTACCTTCGTTTTAGCTTGTTTTACAGGATGCTGATCCGTCTCTTCTACAAAGCCATAGCAAAATTTTAAAAAAAACAACAAGCTATCACCTGGAATAAGAGCCAGTAATATGCCCAGGTGTCCAAGAAGGCCAATGACATTCTGGTTTGTCTCCAAAACAGTGTGGCTAGTAGGACCAGGGAAATGATTGTTCCACTGTACTCATGTGGCATCACCTCCAGCACTGTGTCCAGTTCTGGGCGCCTCACTGCAAGAAAGACATTGAGGTGCTGGAGTGAGTCCAGAGAAAGACACCAGAGCTGGTAAAGGGCCTGGAGCACTAGTCCTGTGAGGAGCAGCTGAGGGAGATGTGGTTGTTTAATCTGGAGAAAAGGAGGCTCAGGGGTGGCCTTTTTGCTCTCTACAACTCCCTGAAAGGGGGGGTGGGTGTGGCCAGGTGGGTCTCAGCCTCTTGCAGTCCCAGCACAGCCTCAGCCTGATCGCAGGGAGCTCCTCAATGTGTGGGGCAGGGCTGCCCCTAGGCTGCAGTGGTGACATATCCTGGCTCCCAGTCCCAGGAAGCAGTGCTCTCCCTGGGTGGTCCTCTGAGACAATATGATTCAAACTGGGTTTCTTTCAGTGAATCCAAGCTTTTCCACCTCCACATGAGCATAGTCTATGCACACATATGTTCCTATGCAACGCTGTGGTTTTATTTTTTTTCTTTCATCTGTATTTTGCACTGAATAACAAACTCTGGAAAGTGTCAAGAACTTTTCTCCATGTAATTATTCACCTATTTTCCCCACTACATTTTTAGCATATGTGCTGTTTTCTTCCTTCAGGCTAAAAAAGAAGCAGTTTTAAAGCATGTGTTTGATCCGAAAGGATGTTGTTGGGAAGAAGAGAAGTAGATTTATTACAAAGACATTTGTGTTCAGATAGCCTACCAGGATCTCAGTGTATTGCCATTGATTTTCAAGTAGTATAAACGTGGTCTGCCCTTAGCCTCTGCATTTTGAGGAATAATTGTTCATTAGTTAGCCATAATGTAAAAAAGTTTAAATAGTCACATTTTAGTGGCAGCTGTAAGATTAAAATTGACTTCTTTAAATCTTTTTTTTTTTTAAACCCTCTTTCAAAATACACAATTAGAAATCCACTGACTCTTTGAAAACTAATATTGAGCTTGCTGCTTGAATTCACTGTATCCCAAGCCAAAAATTGTTCACAATTGCATTTGCCTTGAGCAGAACTCTGAGTAGGTTATGAAGATGAAGTCCAGTTAATAGCACCACCAAAAAAAGGGGAGAAAAATAAATTTCCCTCATTTGCTCACAGCAATATTATTAACAGATGTCAGTGAAGTAGTTAAGTTCACACAATATACCTATTTGAGGCCTAATAATTAAGCAATTGTTCCAAAATCTTACATTAAAAACCCACTGGCTAAGTGGGCTCTTGGATTTGATCCAAGGCCCTTTAATGCACTGCATTTTTTTCTTTTGATGTAACTGTCTTTTGATAAAACTGTGTTTTGTGTCCAGCCCTAGTCTGTGCCATTCTTGACACTTATTCTCACAAAAACCAAATTAACGTTCTTTATACAAGCCCAACATCCAAGATAATGGGGAAAATAAGTGGTTGCCTTCAGCTCTTACATATCCTTGTGCTTCCAAGTACTATTGATCAGTGCTAAAGCTTTTTTCTCTGTTTTAATGCCCTTTCCTACAGGTCCAGACTCTTTTGCAGAATAACCCTTCAACCCCATATGGATGTGTGCATTAAAGCTTTCCACATGTTCAAGCAGGAGACAACTCTATCCCCTTTGTTTAACAAAAGAATCCAGCACTGAAGATGCTGAACCTAATTTATGCATTGCTGAAAGGCTTCCTTTTCTGCTTTCAGTCAAGAATATTTGAGTTTTGTCCTCGATAACAAATATGAGAAGGCATTTTTGAACCACCATTAAATTTCACATCACTTATCCTCCCTCTTCCTACTGTCTTAGTTTAAACACTACTCATTATTATCTATTTTTGAACTATCTACCCAGGTCCTCTTCCCATAAAACTTGTGTGCAAGTTTGGAACAAAGGAGTTTGAAAAGATGTCAATATATTTTGTCATTCAAAATTCCAGTAGGGAGCTTCAGAGCACAGTCAAGGCACAAGAGCTAGGTAAGCTGCAAGCAGTCTTTATTTCTGTCCTTCTTTTTATATACAATTAAATCATATTCTACTGGAAAGAGAGTTGACTTTCCAATCAGGCACATGTCAGGCTCAAGGGAAGCAATTAGATGTAAAGCAGGCCACCTGGTATGACAGTAATTAGAGCCCAGATCTCTGGTTATTAGGACCCAAAGTTGCACTGTGAAATTAGCTCAGAACTTTAATTAAACCTGTAGTAACAACTTACTTTTATTTCTTAATTATTCTTTTATTTGGAACCCAGCTGAACAGAGGGCTGAATGGCTCACTGAACTATTGAAAACTAACATAGCTTTTTCCCTCTGTGTTACCAGTAGGGATCAGAACCACCTTAGCTGTTATGAATGGTTATTAGCACAAGTACCCCTCTGGCTTTTTGGCATCTATGGAGAATTAATTAAAAGGCTCAAACTGGTGTGAAGTTATCATTTCCTCCTGTCAGTTTAGACCCCATGTAGGAGAGCAAAGGAATCATAGGCTGTACCTTCATTACTATTAGCATTAGGGTTCAGGGCATTTTGGTGACCTTTCTCAGTGTACCCATTCACCAGGCACAGATCACATTTACAGAGCTTATTTGGTGCAAACAAATAAGATTCTTCTGGAAGAAATTGAACCAGAAGGTCAGATCCAGACCTATACCAGATGCACTCCACATCTGAAATGGACATAAACACTGAATAAAAACAGCTCCAAATCCTTGGCACAGCAAGAATATACAAGACTAGTTTTAGTCTGACCTGCACACCTAAAATTCATGTTTAAATGCAAGATCTTCAGCAGCAGATCTTTCAATCCACTAAACTGGCCCTGTTGCATCCAATTTCTTGACATAGTAAAGAGAGTCAATGGGTCACTGGGATTCTACAGCACACGAAGTACAGGGAGAGAATGTTAACAAGTGATCTTCATCTATATGTTCACGGCACTTTGAAGAGAAATGTATAAACAGCTACTTAAAGTTCCCATGCACTGCTTCTTTGTAATGCAAAGTTAGAGCAAACATATAATACACAAAGTTAGGGGACATGAAGGATATTACTATTATAATAGCATTTGTTGTGCCTAGGTTCTTCATTCAGAGCTCTGAGCTCGGATACTGCCCATCAGGAGTCTCCTGTATAATCTAAAAAGTCTTTGTACACACTCGCAAGTGCGTACATTACTATTACCATTAAGTACTAATGCCCAGGCTTTTTTCTCACAATATGAAAATAAGATAACAAGCAGAATTCAGTGATCCCTGCTGACAGATGAATGCCACTGAAGCCAAAGTAGCTCTGTCAGTGTACTGGCTGGGACGTTTCACTCGTTGTACCCAACAGCATCTGGCTAACATCCTAAGAAGGGCAGATATTCTTGCAGAATACACTGCCATCAAATTGATCTACAAAGCTGTATGAGAAAACATAAGGAAATGGACACTTGTAGATGCAGAAATTTGTTCTTCATTTTCAGGCAACCTCAGCTGTTACATAGCATAATTCCAGATTTTCTGTATATTAAGTGAAAAATTCTACAGTTTATTGCTGTTAACTGGTGTTTTATATCAAAGGCTAAAATCTAGCAGTTATGAGCTTGGAACCAGAAGATTTAAAAAAATTGAAAACTTCTTGGGTGGGCAAGGGGATTTTAAAATTTTTTTTAACTTTAACTTCATACAGGAGACATTAATTGGGATGCTTTGTTTAAATCATTGATGTATAAAACTTGTTAATAAAGCTCATATGGTCCATTCTTATTGCCAAAGCACAATTGTGTCCTGAAGTACATAACCACATCCTCTCTTTTGGTATCATAGGATTTTATCGCCACAATACTTCTATTTAAAATAGTAACAACATCCTTAGTTCAGGTTTTTAAACACTGTTAATTAATCTAATTTCTGCTTTTCATCATTTATACTCTTAATTACTCCTAATTTATCCCCCTTTTGATAAAAGAAGTTGCATGATCCGATTCTCCGCAAATAGGATGACAATACTGGTATGTGCCTTTTATATTTATACTTGAAATCCATACAATATTACTACAATAATGGCTAAAATTTTTTTGCATTTTGAACAGAACAAATAAATTTTTAGTACGTATAATTTCTATTTACAGGAAAAGATTAAATGCACTGATGTCAACAGGATTCTGTAAAACCTACAGCAAAACAAAATTCGAACCATTTAATTGACAAAACAACTAATAAAATTCTTTAAGATTTTGGAGAGATGAATCAGTTTTCAGAAAAGCCATGTATAGTAGACCAATAATATGTACAGTAACCTAAAAATTTCTTTTAACCCCACAGGCAAAGGTCTTCATTACATTCTTAATGACCATTACCATCATATTAGAGTCATTTATTTACAAGCAGTTACTATAAAAAACCAAAAACATATTGGCAACTTCCGTGAAGTCCAAAAAACATTGAATGCACTCAATTTTCCCTGATAAACTTGTTCATACATACCTTTTACCCAGCTGTATCTTCATTTGCCTACTTGGTCACGTATTTTGATGCATTCTTCCAGACAACTAGAATCTGCCTTTCACATATATACTTCAAAAGACAAAAATAGTATTTTTTGACTTTGTCATCAATCTCAACAAAATCCTTGCAAGTTTTGCAAGATGCCTGGACAAACACAACTGTTTCTGAAGGACCAGTCCTGGAGGCAAGAGACAAGATTCTGCTCAAGTGAAAGTCTGCGTTAGCATGGTACATTGACAAAAAAAACTTGTTCCAAGGTACTTCAAATTTCAGCTCCTGAACAAGCCAAAAAGAACATCCTGCATGACTATCCTGATGGAGATGGGGATAAAAAAAGCCACTTCCAAGGCAGCTAGGTTTCAGCTTCTCACAGATACTACTCAGGTCCCAGAAGCACATTCAGAAACTGGTTGGCAGGTAGCACAGTGCATAAAGTTGACTTATACTGTGTTCCCCAAGGGACATGAAACTGAGCAGAAGGTTGCAGCTCTTTCCTGCACCAGCTAATATTTTTGCATGGTAGCTTTGTGAGCACCCTGCGGCATGGGCGCTATGGAATAGCAGTTCATTATTAAAGCAAAAATCCCTAATCGAATAAGTAAAGCACCCCATACATCTTGCCAAAACGTCCATCATTAGAGTCCACCTACACTGTTCTGTACCCCCCACAGAACAGCTCACTTCTACACCAGGCCTGTGAAACAGTGGCTTCTAGCCAGCTTCTTTCTCCAGAAGAAGTGCTATGAGGAGCACAGCTCTCCAAGACTGAAATATGTCACTTTAAGAGTTTGACAGCTGTCTCTGGAGTAGGTCTAACAGAATTAATGAAGAGGTGAAAACAATCACACATTCACAGCAAAAGGTTTTCTATACGTATATGTATATACACATTCCCCAGCGTCAGATGCCAGCTCAGTGTGAGGAAGAAACAAGACACTGAGAGACTGACATTAGCCACCTTGCACCTCTTTGTTCCTGGGCTGTCAAGCCCAAGTGGAAATTAGAGTAGCCAAGGTTATAAAATTCCTACAGTAGATCTGGACTAATTGTTTTTTTACCCAAAGAGGGCTAAAAAGAGGGGATGACAATGCCTAAATACTGTATATTTTAACAACTGACTAGTTTATAATTTTGTATTATTTTACTTGATGCATCAAGAGTAGCTAGAAACAAAATTTTAAAAAAATTATCTGTTTTCTAATTTTTTCTGTTGTATTTTTAAATTCAGAGTAATACTGCATCTACAATTTTGACTGCATTTTAGAATTATAAAAAGTTAAAAGTGATGAAGGTGAAAGGACTTTTTAAACTGCCTCGAACAACTTTGTATAATCTTCAGGTTGTCAGCTAAACTTCAGATAATTAAAATAGAAATTCAGCTTTTTTATGTCTTTGATGGGAATTATATGCAAATTTTGAAATTAAACAGTGTCACAACTACAGGGACGGTGGAATTTTAAGGCTGCTAAGCAATGGCATAGAATAGCTCTTTCTCAGTAACTGCAAACTCAGTCATCTCATACACTGTTTAGAAGTCATGAATTTTCTCCTCCCTGCCATTCTTCCTGTCTTGATCAGGCAATTCCTCACTAGCATGGAAGTGGACAGTTAAATTATTATTGAATCTCTGCAAAGCTTATTTATGAATTTGGGTCATATCTCAGTCACACTGATGCAAAGCACACTATCTTTCTTCATTTTCATAATGCAACTGTAGATTTACACAGACACAAGAAAAACCTGGATTAGGCTCAGCATTTTGTGCAGAGGAGTACCTGCCAGGGTCTCAGCACTGCCCTTGCTGTGCATAGCAACAGCGCTCAGCATCGATACAGCAGGGAGGCCAATATCTCAGCTCTTCACCAGCATACTCCAGCTGGAAGTCCAGACCAATGAATGATGTATTAGACACATAAAATGGATCTCAGTGCATCACAAAAAGGAGAGGGGCTTTTGAGGGGTTTTTTTGTGGGGATTTTTTTGGTAAATTCTATTATTTAGATGCTTTATAAGGGATTGTTTGCAGAATGGCTTAATACAGCTGCTCTCCCACTGTCTGAAAATATGTCAAGCTGTCAGAAAGGCAGCTTCCTAATAGCCCTTACAGCATCAATTTCATAGCATATTATAAACACTACTAATCCCTCAAAATACCTCTAAGGTACACAAGTCAATATCATTATTGCTACTATCACTTTTTTTTTTTACAGTTGTTGAAATTGCAGTAGAGAAATATGATCAGCCTTCATCAGCATTACAATGCAGAGGGTAGGTCCTCATGCGGCATAAAACTTGTTAATGCTACTGAAATCAAAACAGGAATAAAACCATTATATATTATGTGAGAGCCCACACTTGCAAAATGAGAGCTCCTTAATTGTCATAGTGGGTAATTTTATTAGGGGATAGGGAACTTACAGAGAGCAAATGAATTGCAAAGATATAAATCTTACCTATCTAAGAGCTATTAAATAACTTTTCAAAATAAATACCATTTAAATATTTTTCAAAAGATATTGCTGTGATTGCCCTGGAGATGTTGCACAGTGCCGGCTGCAGCTGTGACATCCTGGGGACTTATGCTGTGCTATACTCTCTCCCTTACAAGAGAAAGGTGCCTGAATGAAGCTCTAAATGCACCAAAGGGTTTCTGGAAAACAGTCTGATGACTGTGAATATAAAGGAAATTAATATTTAAGGAAAATCAGTGGAAAATACCTATGGATTCTGTTTTCTGGTCACTGGTAAGCTACACAAAAATGTTTATCTTGCCCTTATAGATATTTGTGCCCATCTAATTGACAAAGGTGGGCACAGGTTCTCTCCTTGCATTGAGAAGCAGCACTGCAAGGGCCAGGGCAGAGCCAAGTCTACCAGGTTTGCATTTTCCTTCCCTTGCTACAAGGCACAATGTGGGTGAAGTAGAAGTAAACAGAGTGACAATCAATGGCCACGGAGCAGGAAAAGAGTGGTGGCCAGAGTGGGTTGATCGCTTCATTTTTCTAGGTTTCTACAATGGAATACAGGGGCTGTGAATTGGGAGCCACTCCTGTCTCTAAGAACATTTGAACAATGGAACTTGACTTTTCTTCTCCCCATATATCCACATAATAAGGAACCCAGATTTTTCCCCAAATCCAAGCCATGATTTGGGAGCATCAGTTCATTTCAGGGAGATGTTCAGTCTGTATGAATGCTCACAATAATCCTCCTTGAATACGTAGCAATACTTTATTGTATTAACATCTCTAAATAACAAGTGACACAAGAAAGACCCTACATAAATAAATTTCTAAGCCTGTCAGTGTATATAACTCAGCTGCTTTACCTCATGCAACACTAAGTGGCAGAGTTTTAAAGCCGTCAGAGTTAGTTAGTGGCGATGATATAAGGATGTATAAGGAGATAAATTACTCCCTGCTCGTCGCTGACCTGCTGTACTAACTGGCCACTTTCCGATGAGAAGCGAGACCTGCGCCAGAAAAATCCTGTAGTCCTTGCAGGTTTGCAAAGACAGCTCACACATCCTGGCTGCACAAATGTCCCAGGGCTGAGACCAAGCCACACTCCTTTTGAGTAAGTCACTGCCCAGTCGTCCCATAAGAACAATGTTTTGAGTCTCCAAGGGAAGGTTTAAAATCATACGATCTAGAAGCCAAAGCTCTCCTAATCCAACACTGAATCCTTGTTCTGTCTGGTGCCTTGGCTGAGAATTTTACAAAAAATAAGAAAGCTTTATTTACTCAAGTATTGCTGTCGAAACAAGAAGGAGCTCATGCATCTTGGATCAGACTTCATTAGTGAATTGGCAGAGGCAGCACAACCATGGGAATAAATTTATAGGTAGGATGAAGCTGTCTCTTTGAATCATAAATTGACTGCAACCAGAAAATCACAGTCCTCACACACTACAGTGTCCAATGATTCTCTAAAGAACACCCATCCCCAAACACAGCCTGCCAAGTGTCAAATGCATTATTAACTAGAAGTAAAAACCAAAATAATTCCTCCCTAGATTCGCCTCGGGGAAGTGAAGCTTTATACGGTCCTTAATACGAAGTGCTTTACAGGCACAGTGCAATCCTGTACCAATGCATTACCTATCAGAATTGACATTTATACACCTTTCCTACTGTAGGATTTTGGAGCAATAACAACACTTTCAATTTCTATGGCAACTTTGCCCAAGTTTCTCTGAGTCATTTAAAAGCAATAATTAATTAAAGCTCCATGAGTTAAAGAGGTAGTGACAGCACTTTCTACACAAGGTAAATCAGGCAGCCTCCCAGAGGTGTCAGCCGGGGCTGTGCACAGAGCGACAGAGCTGGAGACTTGATCCCTGGGGCATCCCTGTGTCAGTGCCCTGCATTAAGCATCAGACACTTCACTCCGCACTTTACGTATGCTCTTAATGCTCAGCAAATTCTCATTATAACAAAGACACTGTGAAGTGGTTTTAGCGCTTACTGACAGTAAATGCACATTATTGTCTCTAGGTGATTTTGGTTTGTTTTATTATGTTGGGGGGTTTTGCCTTTTACTGAGCTGATCTTCCTTATTACTAAACAACCAAAGAAGCAGAGAGTTACCAGGGGCTGCCTGCATTAGTCCCAAATGTCTTTTCAGTGTATTAAAGTGTTTTCAATTACCTCCTAATATACCTCGAGGGAGCCTAGGAGAATGGAAGGATTAGAGAGTAATGAGTTTAAATTATTTAAGGGTTTGGGGGTTTTTTTTCCCCTCTTATTATGTGACTTTGGATTTAATCCTAGACCAGAGATATTTGACAGTACAAGCCAGGTTATATCTAATGACTAATCTTGATCCTAAGTCAGAGGGTTGCAAGAAAAGAATATAAAAATGCAAATTGCCTTTCCATCTTCAATATGATACAGTAAAAAGTGTAGGGAGGTCTGCTGTATTTTGCACTGATTGAAACAATATTTCTGTTTCAGAAGTTGCTGAAAATTATAAGTCTTATGAATGGTGGATGAATTTTTAGGCAGGAACATCCATAAGGAAAAGAGGGCAAGTGATCCATTTTTACTTTGTTGCATCACGATGTAATAAAATTCCAAAAATCAGCCAGCTGTATCAGATTATGGGGGGGTTAACTGAGGTAGCTGATATTTGTGTATTTCTCTGTGGCAGCCACTGTTATGGGTATTACCACCCAAATACCAAGCGTCCTAAAGATATTAGATGTATTTTAGCCTCAATGTCATGATGAAGTAGAGAAATTTCATTTTGATTGCATTCAGGAATTGGAGATACAAAAATCACACTCTAAAGTTCACACTGAAAGTTCAAGAAGACCAGGAATTCAAACAATATCTCCTGAGCCCAGCTTACATCTCTTATGGGCCAATGATCCACAGAAAACAATAATGCAAAAAAAATAAAAATGAAAGGACCAAAATGAAAACCAGACCATGGTTCTAGAGGGAAGAAAACACATGTTTTACAGATATTTATCAAGGCATAGTCTTCCTATTTCAGTTTTCACCTTTTTTTACACTGGTATTTTACACTGGTGGTCCTGCCTGTCCTTTAGGCTGCTTTTAAGTTTTTCCTTCTTCCTGCAGTTTTCTGCTCCACCTGGCTATTGTTGATTGCAAATTCAATTCAGCTGCCAAGTTAATTTTTCTGAACCTGAAAAATTAGGCTACATAACACTTCCATCATGGTGATTGTCAATATCTTCACCATAGTTAACGCAATTTCCTTTACACTGAAGCTGGAACTTGGCTTCTGTCCTATATGGTCCTGTGAATTAAACATGGATTTGTTGATTACGGTCCTAATACCACAACTTTAGTTACTGATTTAAAATGAGGATCCAGACATTTTGCTTAGCTCCTACTTTTTGGAATGGATACCTAATTAATATGGATTATAAAGTGTAGCATATTCTCAGCAACAGAAAATATGACCAGACCTCACTGGTCTTCAACTCTGTATGTTGTCAGCATCATAGCTGTCCTCAATTCTAAAGTGTCACCTATGAAAAACACTGGGGATCATGAGAAACCAGTGAAAAACAAAAATTTGTGTGAAATATATTTCAGATAAAAATCTCAGTTGTCTTATATTGTGAAAGAATATGAAACCTATTGAATAGAGCTGTGGGAATTATGGTAAGTTTGAATATTTTTTCCAGTAGTGTTTTTCCTTCACAGAAGTCGTTAGCCAAAACATAAACTTTAGGAAAAAAAGGTCTGCTTCCATTTTTTCCTCCCTACACCTCCAGATCCAATATTGAATTTCTTGAAAAATAGACTCACGTCAGCTCCTTGGAGAGATCCACGGACTAGCATCAAGCAGAGAAATAATCACGAGTTTGGAATTCCTTATACTCAGGCAAACCTTTAAACACAAGTGAGTCTTTTTGACTGGTATTGATTACATATAGATGTCTGTGCATACATATATATATATGTGTATATATATATGCACACATATAAGTATGTTTATTTCCTTTTTTTTTTCTTGATTTTTTTACTTTTGTTTCCATTTTTCCTTCTCCCTCCTCCAAAAAGCCCTACTGGAAAAATCTTGGTTTATTCCTACCAAAAGAAGGGAAAAGACTCTGTAAGACAGAGCTCTGCTCTTGTTATGAACACCTGACTGATTTTTAGTCTTCTTCACCCATAATATTATAAGGTATTATCTATCTTTGCTAACAGGTATAATGACTGCTGTTAATCCACAGACAGCATTATTCCTCACTCATACTTTCAAAAGACTGAGTAATCATCTATGAGCATGTGTAGAGATTCAATTTGGAAGTAAAATCTCAAATATGTCAGATATATGAGATGATTAGTACAGTATACAAAAAAAAATCACAGAAACAAAACAGCAAAAACACATCAAAGCCAAAGCTTTCATAATAGTAACCCAAACATGAATAATCCTAAAACTGAGACATTTCCAAGTAGTTTACCACCAGAACCAGTTCAGAAATCAGAGCTGGATAAGAGCTATTAGTCTCATACTGTACCCAGAAAACACACTTTTCATTGTTTTCACTGTTGCTGTGATCTCTCCTGACAAATTCAGCCTACGGAAGGTATCAGTACCTTATGATGAATGCTATGAAGAGTGACCAGTGTGTTTTCAAGGAGACTTCTTCCATACTCATCTTCATCCTCCACTTTAGTACCATTAGTCAGCACACTTAGGGGAATCTCTGTGTGCTGCCCAGCCTGGGCAGACCTGTGGATGGATACATCCTAGCTCTGCTAAATCTCGTGCTAAAATCCTGTCTGCATTCGCACACAACCCGGAAGTTAAAACACTGCCTGACGTAGCAGGATTCTTTCTACCTGCAAACTCCAAAGCAGCAGCAGCAGCAGATGGTTTGGCTGGATGTTAAATATTTCCCCACACCCCCAGGATATTCTGCCTGCTAAGAGTTACTACCCAGAGGCACAGGAACCCAGAGGTGGGGAAGAATGTGCACATATAGGCCAAGTGCCCTCCTCCTGCTCTTTGTAAAATGTGTTAATGTGAGTAGATTGAAAGTTTTAGCCTGAAGTAAATGAAATACATTATGTATAATGGCAAATTATTCAGATTTATACCAGATAATCAGTTGGTGTGCTTTCCATTAAAGACAGCTAATGTCCAAATAGATTAGTTTGAACTTGAACAAATAAGTTCAGATTGTTCCCACTGGGCACATCACTTTAGACTCCTATCACACTATCTTGTGATAGTCTCCAAAAATACTGTTTCCTATTATGCTCATTTGTTCTCTTTTGAACTTTCAGGGACCCACCCACCTCCAGCCTTCAACTTCTGTACTTTGGAGAGAAGGACTAAAAATGAGTTCTACACTGTGCTGTAGCAAGCAAAATACAGTGTAGAGAGAGCTTGGAGCACATTTCTGATGGGAGGAATTCTCCGGACATTGCCACTTTGATAGACTAAGGTATTAATGACAGGTTTTGGCGACCTCGAGCAGGAAGAAGGATGATGGAAGGATGATGATACTATGTTTGATGAGGAGAAAAATTGGGAAAGACAACCATGGGCCCAAACAATGCTTTCCCCAAGAAACAATTGGGATTTGTGCTTAAGCTGCTTTCAGAAAACTTCTTATTTGTTCTAACACACCAAAGGGAGTAATGGCTCTCTAAAGAATGATGCACAAATTCAGTGGGAACAATTGAATTGGTTTATTCAACTTGAAGAAGAGGAGACTGAGGGGAGACCTCTTTGTGGTCTTGAACATCCTCATGAGGAGGAGCAGAGGGGCAGGTACTGATCTCTTTACTCTTGTGACCAGAGATAGGACTCTAGGAAATGGCATGAAGCTGAGTGAGGGTAGGTTTAAGTTGGATATCAGGAAAAACTTTTTTACATAGAGGGTGTTCGGGCACTGGAACATGCTCCCCAAGGAAGTGGTCACAGCACCAAGTCTGATAGAGTTCAAGAAGCATTTAGACAATGCTCTCAGGCACATGGTGTGACTCTTGGGGCTGTGCAGGGCCAGGAGTAGGACTCGATGATCCTGATGGGTCCCTTCCAGCTCATCATGTTCTATGATTCTACGAATTGCACTCTTCAAACTAACCCACTGGACTCTGGCCTAGAAAATTCATACTGCCAGAAAGATACCCTCTGTATAAAGTCAAGCAATTTTTAGTATCTGTCCCTCTTCTTCCACCATTTGTTCTCTTGCTATGCAGGTTGTGACCACTGCAGGAAAAAGATGTTCCTTATCATGTTTACACTACACATAGTACTCCGCTTCGTGTTCATATAATCCTGTCTCCAAATATACAACACATGAATGTGTGCATCATTCCCCAGGAAGAGCAAAGCCAAACAGTCAACTTTAAAAACGACTGATGACTCTGTGAGCTTGCACAAGGCAGATCCCTTGGACAATAAGGTACAGCTTTCGCAGAACTTAACAAAATCAAACTTGCAGACTTGTGAGAAATCTAGGCTCAACCTGGATGATCCAGGCCTCAGGTCAAGTACTCAGCTGTTGGAAAAACACGTAAGCCAAAGAGCCCAGAGAGAAATGACGTGGAGCCCTAGCTCAATTCCTGAGAAGAAATTAAACCCCTTCATGGCAGCAAGCCCTTGACACTCTGGCCCCTAAATCCAGAAGAAGCAGCCTGGCAGAGACATCCAAGCTGGGCCCCCAGTGGCAGCCACACCAAGTCAGATCAGAGGAGGAACGACTGTGGACACAGCAGCTGAACTAAGACTATGAGATCTGACAACTTTGCTGCCCTAAATTATCAGACACACCTGAGCAACACATATGGCACAGGCTGAAATGACACTGTAGCCTTTCTGCTTGTGAGACAGTTTCCTCATGAAGTGTCTTAGTCAGTAATCGTAAAACATAAGAAATTGAGGATTCTTTTTCCTCCTCCCTTTAATAGCACCGCTAAGCTTGTGCCTGTTTAAAGGGCATATTGATTTTTGTTTCATGCAGAGAAACTGTAGCTTGTTAGGAATAGTACTTTTTTCTAGGTTTGCTTTGAGGCGGATTTGTTTGTTTTGTTTGGCTTCGGGGGTTTTTTAGATATTTTCTCTTTTTTGTTTTTTTTTTTTTTAATATCCATCCTAGCACTGCAGGTGCTAGTACCAGTGCATCATCTGCTCTTTGCTTGACTTTAACGCTTACACAGGGAGCCCATATAAAAAGGTCCAGACTTGTAAGGCAGGATTCTGGCACACATACCATGTAGTGGTCTGTCTGTTGTACCCTATCATTTTAGAGACAGTTTTTTAGATTGTTCAGATGAACAGTCTGACCACATATATTTTCAGGACATAAATATGGCATCAGCCTAATAACACCCATCAAGCCTTCTTTCACACAGCCCCGAATTTCTTGCGGGTCCCTCGCTGGGGAGATGCATTTTTGTCTGATCTTGCAAATTACAAGAAAGAGGGGTATTGTGTTTATGAACAGTCAACCACTGTATTGTTCATAAATTTGTTATTCTATAAATTTGATCCTTGGTTATGAGAAACAACCTCTGTAAGACTAACAGTGCTAACATCCTCTGCTATGCACTGGTAACTCTACAGAGTTATCTACCGAACTCTGCCTTATTTACAGCAGGGTTCACCGTGGCAGCTGCCAAACAGCTGCATTTTGATCCACCATCTCAGTAAGGCACTTTTCTTGTCCCACCTCAGTGCCACCACAGCTGGGAGATCAGGAAGGGATGAAAGGTCCCCAGGTGCTCAGAAAGGTAGCTGCTTCTCCAGACAGATCTTTGGGATCTGATCAATATGTCGTATGAGTGAAGCAAGGTCATAGCAAAGCCAAGTAGGGATAACAAGGTATTTGGTTTAGGGGCTGTCATTTCCTTTTGTGAAGATCTGGGAACAAGAGTTGCGTGCGCGAGTGCATTTGGCTGTAGCAGCCCTGCAGAGCCAGAAAAACTGAATGACTCACCACCAGAAAGGTTTGCTTTGATGGTTACTTGCCTGATACTCCTCAGTTTAAAGCCAGCAGAGGACTGCATTACTTTCCTGAGGAAGCCTGCCCCTAACAATATGTTCTCTCTCACATTTTGTATGTATTTTAGCCTCTATTCACAATTATTATGTTTGGAAAAAAGTTTTCCTTAAAACAAACTTTAGAATTACCAAATTAAAAAGTTCTAAATGTCTTTGCTATATCAAACACCAGTAATAAAGAGGCCTGAATACCACCCTTAGTCTTCACTGCTTTGATAACACCAGTAAATAAAAAAGGCTGGGCATTATTATATAGATGCAACATTTGCTAGACTGCTACAGCTTGCATCATACAGCTATACTCTTATCACAAGCTACAAAACAGATGAGAAGCCTGTATTTGGGCAAATGTCATATTTCTGTTTACTTTGCTATTTTTTTGTCCCCCAGTTTATGTATTATATAGGTAATGACTACATTTTCCTTTTACCAAAACATTTTTAAAATTTAAAATGGTTTTTCAATTCCATTGGAATTTTTTTTGAGTGACAAAGAATTAAAACAAAAGAAGTTTGATTAAAACAGAGAGTAAACTGAAATCTTCAGAAGAAAACACTTTTCTCTCTACAACTTCCTTGGTTTCTTTCTGAAATTAAATGTAGTATTAATTCTGGGTCAATTTGAAGAATAAAAATCTTGTAAAACTTCAAATGAAAAGTAGAAAATTTTTACCTATTATGTTTATTTGCCTACATTGCTGCTGCTATGTGTAAGTAGCATTATCAATGCCGATAGCAAGCACCATACAATGAGTAAATTACATTATTTATGGATTTTTCACCTGGTCCTTCATTCCCAAGAGATTTACTTTGCTATTTCATCTCACTTTTACATCTTAAATCAATATCTGTATTGGCATATATCAGGAACACACAGTACCAATTATTGGCAAATTAGATCCTAACACAAGGCACTGGTTTCTAATAAAGGTGCTGCCCATAGCTATATGCACCATACCTTATAATTAATAATTGTGTGTTCTGGCAGATCCTAGCAGTTTTGACCTGTGCATTCTTCAGTATTTGTAATAGCACAGGAATGTTCCATGGGCTATATTATTTCACATTATTCCTATGTGAAGAGCTGCTCAATAGTTCAGTGGCCTTTCTCTGCCTGAATAACAATGGCAGTACTGATTACCCTTAATAACATTATTATGCTGTGTGCACAAATCAAGCACGAAGAGCAATCAGGTGGAGAATTAGATTGTTTTAAAAAAACTGATCTTTATTCTTGCTACATGTCTACTGAACCTTGAAAACAGTAATGAGATGGCCTTTAAATTCCTACGGCTTTGATAAAAGATGAGAGGTGCAGCCAAATGCATTTCTTCCAGTTTGGTAGCTATAGCTTGCAGGCACTGCTCTGCCTAGAGGTTACTTACAGTGGAAGTTATGCAAGAAGGACTTGACCTGCATATGTAGTTGGTACCGATACATAAATATTTTTATGGTACATTTTATGTAGAAATATGGAGCTATTAAACCTCAGTCAAAAAAAACTCCCAAAGGAAATGAAAAGCAAAAAGCCCATTAGTGGCTGAACTGGTCCTGGAGCATTGAGATAATACTAGATAAAAATGTTAAAAAACAAAAGGTGAATTTGATTTTGTTTGTATGCAGCCCTGTTCTGCTATAATCAGTTGCTCATAAAGTGATTTTTCATATAGCCATGCAGAATGGCTTCCAAGGCTTTTCTGTTTTTTCTTACACCCCAAAGTGTGAGAAAATCACACTTTGGGGTATAAGATAATCTGGATAATGCCACCTAAAGACAAATTATGGACCACGACCAGATTCTCCTCTTTTCAAGGGAACAAGAAGATACCTCAAACTTTCAAACACAGACATCACTCAAAAACCTAAAACCTTCAACATGTATGGTTTTCACCAGCCACATTGTTTTATTTTGCCCTATACTGCCAAAGAACTGGACACAGATTGAAAGCAAATTTAAAGAATCAGGGCAAGGACAGCTCTTGAGAGGATTCTAAGTGGCTCCTTCAGTTTTTCAAGGGAGATTCAGTAGTCATGGGAATTTGAACCATTTAATCCAATTTGAATAAGGAAGTCATTTGGCAGCTCCCTGCAAAAAACTCATTGGTCCTTTTGGTCTAGACAATATTGTCTTCTGATCCATTCCTTGTTTGGTGTGATTTCTGAAGTGCCTGGTTAATGGACACACTACCAAATATATTCATATATGCTCTTGAAGTGTCCTCTCATTTTACTCCCCCTGCCTTATTCAATACTTCAAGGCTTTTTTTTTTTTTTTTGCATTCTTTTGTACTTATCTCCCATCTCTTACAAATCCTTTCCAGGCAAGGTATCTTAGCCTTAGGCAACACACTTGAGCAAATGACACGAAAAACATAGGTATTTGGTCTAGAAAGCTAATTAAAGAAAACTTTTGATGACTGCTGTTGTATCCAAAGAAGGTTTAACTTAGTGCAAATTATAGAAAAATTCCCTGTTCTAATGGAGAAATTGAACAAAAAAGGAACCTGAACGTTCCACAACCCTATCTTCAGGAAATTATTTTACTTTCTAGCCTAATAATGTTCTACAGTTTTCACACCTAGAAAATATAAGTCCACCTGTCATCAACACGTTGTGCATGGCTGAGGGATAGAGTTCCTCTGCTATGTGCATTTTCTAATGTTTCCAGTGTCTGAGGATATGCCAGTTCAGTTGCTGCAGCAGGGCATGTAGCTGCCAAGTTTTCACATGCGTGGGGTAGGTACCCCACCCGTCTTTGCAATCACAGAGATTGGATGCACAGGTAGAGATGGGAACAATGCCTAAATCTTACTGGTTTCAAACTTTGCCTCCTCCTCAGCCTGCCCAGTTCAGCAAATGATCCCAGACTGCCCTTGTGGCTGCAGTAGCTTGCAAAACAGAGCCACCAGGTGCTGGGTATGTGAGAGCAGAGGAGATGACTCAGAAGAATTGCATAAGTCTTCTGGGTCTGCTGCCAGTTGGCAGAGCGCAGCAGCTTCACTAAGTTTTGCTCACTGTGCTGCTCACTTCTAGACTGGGAAGAGGGGGCTGGGGGCAGCAACTCTCTCCACTCATCGTGAATTTTAAAAAAAATAGATGTGTTTCCACCCACCTCACTGCTGATGCCTGTCAAGAAGCAGAGAAGCCTCTCAAAGACTAATGCTATTCAAAGAGTTTTTAAGTTCTTCCCTTCAATTTACATCTAAGGATCTGGGAAGGAAATCCCCTTTTCTGGTTAGAGCAGCACCAGACTGCAGCATAGGAGGTACTCTCAAGTGGCTGAGATACAAAAAATGTAAGGTGAAGCATTATTATGAATTCAAACAGTAATGCCAGAGCTTCTTTCTTCTGTCCTTTCTTTCTTTAGCAAGCATAGATTTGCCATTTCATAGTTAAATTAAAAGCCTGACTATTTTGCCACAATTCTTTAAATAAACACTGAAAGCCAAGCAGCGCCTGATCTTTCCCATAGGAAAAACAGCAGAGAATTAAACTTTATTTTTTTTTCTTTTTTTTTAACAGCTCATCCTCCTGCAATAACAACGAAGACAAAATGCTTTCAGGTTTTAGACTGGTGGGTTATAGATCCCCTGCAGACCTTTGTAAGAAGTGTGAATGACAGAAATGGGACGTGACAAAGACTGTCCCACATTCTGGCCAATTTTCTCTCCATTCTTAAAGCCTGAATCCTGACTACTTTCCATTCCTCCAGTTTCCCTGAAGCATCACTGTAATAGTTTTATTCAGAAAGTCAGCCTTCAAAATGTCAATTCAAAATAGGCTGCAGATGTTTTGCATGAGAAGATTGATTCCTGTAATTAATTTCTTGCTTTGATTGAACATAGCTCTGATGGGTTTCAGTTCCCTCTTCTATTTCTTTTCATAAATGAAAATTCACAAACCATCAGGACACAAACTATGCTGAATTGAACCACCTTCATCCCTCTACATCTTGACCTAGCCCATGAAGTCTTGATGTCTGAGGAGGGAATAATTAGCAATTATAATTTCTTTGAAATAAAGAGAAGCTTTTCCAGTCCCTGACATGATATATCTTTTCTTTCCATTAAAGACAAAAAATAAGCCTATATAGGAGCCATGAAATACCACGGACAGGACACTGCCCATATAGGTGCTCTACACTTCACAATTGAATTTTCTCCTTTTGCTTAGCAATCTAGTATTTGTGGTTTTCTGCTTGCCTATCACTTGACTGTTGTAAAAGCTCTGTATGTTTATAAATATGCACCAACTAGATTCAGAAAATAAGATACAGAGAGGTGGTAAGTGATCTTTCCCAAGTCTCTCAGCTCAATGGCAAAATGTCACAGAAGAAATGAAGAACCTTGAATCCCATTCTCCTGTTTTTCTTCGTCACTCAGGCAAAAACCAGCTGCTCCTGTCTGCCAAGCTCCTGCCAAAGAGATGGCTTTATCTGGGCGATTTCATTCTGCAGTAGGCAGGAGCCTTGACTGCCTCCAGTGCCCCCAAACCTTTGGCACTCTTCTTATTGCTTCCCCCAGAGCCAAGCCACAGAAACCTGCTTGTGACTGAAAGTTCAGGAATCTCAGTGTCAGCTCACTTCTGCTTTGCTTAGCAGTCACATCAGGATCTGATGGCTCTGCTTCCAAACCAGTGCCTGCATCTATTTGATTATGGAAATGCATGCAGAGGTCCAGTTAGGAAAAAATCCTAGCCTGTCTGAAATACTAATGGAGTAACCCATCTACCCAGGGAGGAAAGCATTCAAGTAAAGGCTGCTGCGGAGATATTCAGTAGTTTTAACCCTCAGTGGTGAAGCAAAAGTCAAGGGTTCATATTTGATGTGTGTGCCTCAAACCATCTCACCTTGTCTCACAGAGTGCAGTTGCAGAGAGGCAGAGGAACGCAGAGCACGCAGCAAAGAGTTCATGAGAGAAACTAAACAGGATCTGAGAGCTGCTTACAACTGTCAAAACTTCTCTTTAAAGGACTGTCAGTCTGAAAAAAAATAGCCTGGGATTATAAAATCAGGAGGGATACAAAGAAGATGTATTAAGGGCAAGTGCTCCTTGTCTCTTCCACCACAAGAACTAACAGGAACAAAACCAGGATTCTGGGAGCCATGTCCAAAGCAAAGGAAGATGTGATTTACTACAGGTAGCAGAAGTGAAACTCCTGACAAAAGAAGCTGAAATGGATGCTAGACAATTATGTGTGCCAAATAGAGAACTGTTCTAAAAAAAATTATAAGGGATTAGGAAATGCACTGAAAAATAGGAGTCATGTTCTAAAAGAAATCAGAGGTCTGGAAAGTAACAGGGATAAGAAGCACTAAATGTTCACCCTGTTCTTGCTCATTTGTAACCACATCATACCACTACAGCTAAAAACAGAGTACTGAGTAGGTAAATCTTTTGTTTGACCAGTATGGCAACTCTGTTTCATCCTTACACCAAATTTTTCTTATTCAGGCCTGCCACAAACTGCTCACAAATATTTAGTTTTGTTCTAATAGGATGAACCTTGACAGTCTGGTCTGAAACCAGAGTAATTAGGAAAACATTTCTTCTGTTGCAGGGCAGAACACTGAGACTTCACACAGTTAACCTGAATATTGGCCTCTGAGTGGTTTCCTCACCCACACTGTCCACAAGAATCCAGAACCTGCACCAATGCTCAGTCACACAGACAAACGCATAATTCATGCTTGACCTTGATGCACCACCATACAGTTATTCCAGTTAACTAGTTCTCTTCCATAGGAAAATAAATATATTTATATTTATTTAACATAGTACACATACAGGCAAATCAGGCTAACAAATCAAGAGACCAATATTGACTGTTGGTGTAAAGACAACAGTGGTGAAGGATTTCACTTCCCTACATACACCTAATTCCTGGCTAACATTCTTTAATGAGATTGTTACAAGCAGGGGAGGGTAATTCATTTTTCATAGTCTCCCTCACCTCTCAGCCTCTCTACTGAGTTTGACAACTAGGAGGGAGACAATTAGCAGCTATGGTGAGGTGGATGCATATTTTATGAGTTAGCTGGCAGAGCAGAGACACTCTATTTTCTTTAATGCATTTAGACAATGAGCTGGGGTGAACTTGACCTGCTGACCCTGTGCAATAAACCACCACGTGGTATTACCACCCTTATGAGCCCTGCTGCCTCAGAAGACCAATTTTTAAAGTTTGACTTAAACCAGTCCTTTAAGGGAGAAAAACCTAACAATCATAACACTTGTAGAGAGAAATCACATATCCAAGGGCTTTGCTTGTTTTTCCTTAAAGATAGCTATGACTGTATCATTAAACTACCAAAAGCAAATCTGAACAAGGCCATTTGCATAGTTTTAATAGCACATTAACACCAGCAATTCAAGTATCAGCCTGCATATTAGTCTTATAATGTACAGATACATACTGCATCTACACATATAGCAGCAGCATGATGGATGATCTCCTTAGAGAGCTGTGATGGTAGCACCAACAGGTGACAAGAGAGTTGCATTTCTAGTTGTACCTGGAAGAAGGGATGCAAAATGCAACTGAAAGAGCTTATAAACCCAAGCTCTTGTACACTGAGGTGATGGAGTATGAAATCTTCAAGCAATAGACTATCTTCTTTCACTAATATGACTACATGTTATGCTGCCCATTTCATCATTCATGCTGAAGAAATCATTTTATCTTATTGGAGCAAGAATACATGCCATAGACTCTACTTAGACTGTACTCAATCTAAGTTCAAGTGCACGTTAATGAGATAAGTTACTTGTTAAATACTGTTTGATCAGTTAGAGTAGAATATATTCTAATGATACTATTCAAGGCACTAGTAGCATTTTGAAAACTACTGTCCCCTGGATAGTTCAAGTGAGGAAATCTAGTTCCTTGGCCCATATGTGCTTGCCAGTGTCTACAAATACCTCTTCAGTAAACTCTAGGAGGTGATATTAGAAGTATTGTGTCTTTTTTTTTGAGGTCATTTCAACTGACTAAAACCTTCAGATTTATTTGAAAACAGCTTCAAAATTAATTTTATTTATGGGACTGAATCCAACTGACAGGCACAAATAGGTCTAATTTTTGAGAAAGTACATAATTTGAAAGAAGCTCTATGCAGCTGTGCTGTTTCTTCTGTTCTTTCCCCTGCTTCCCCATACCCAGTTCCCTTTGATTTTTTCATCTTTCATGTGTCCCTCGTGACAGTTCCAGTAAAGCATTCATTTGTTCAGGGAACTTCACTGAAATGAATCCACTAATATCCTGACAGTTTCCAGCAGCAAACAACCTTTCTGTAGAAAAGTGCCGAATTGGTCATCAGCTGACTCATGCATTCCTGCTCGGCAGGGAAGCTCATATCACAAACAGGACAGCTTTATTTATTTCAAAATCATGACAAGCTCCCTGTCCAAAGGCACCAGCAGTGTAAGTAGATAAATGTATGAATGAAATTGTGTATAGCAATACCCACAATTATTATTGAAGTATTTGGTTGTGCTTCGGGTCCTTTTGGGAGCCTGGATCTCTCCAACGAGAGTGGGTGGGATTTAAGAATATTACAGAAACAACTTTAATCTTCCCCCAAGGGGTAGCCTAGGTAACTTAAAGTAAATTCAATCTCTAAAATCTAGTAGAGTTCAAAAATGTACAGTTCAGCAGAACAATGTGCAGAAACTGCCTGGGGGTCGGAATAACTGACCCAACAGTATTCATTTTTCATGCTATTTTATTTACAGCAGATACTGTTTTCCCCTTCATGTAGCAACACCCGAGTAATGCTGCATCCTTGCAATGGTTATTTCTGGCTAGTGAGCCTGTTCCAAGTGGGCATGAAAGATCTCTGAATGGCAGGTAAATTACTGACCCATATGTATCTAATAAGCCTGCTCCAGTACCTAAGCACCAAACAAAATAAAAAATGGGTAAGGAAGGGTGAGAAAAGAGGGTGTTAATGACAAATAACCTGGTTTTAAAGCAATTCAAAGTGGCCAAAAGCCTGAGAACTTCTCTCCCAAGTCCAGCTTCACTCATTTCCACTGTGATGTTCATATGCAGTGGAGAGAATATTTACAAACTCAACTTTGTGTTCGTCAGGGAATTATAGAAAACTGAATCTCATTCAAAGTTCATTAATTCAGTGGGAATTTAGCATGTGAACACAGGCAAGCATTTGTATAAATGCCATGATAAACAAAAACTGTTCCACGAATGATAGACTCAGGTACATAGCACTTAAGAGGTATACTTATAGCAAAAAAACCCCTCCACAATCCAGCTGACCTTTCCAAACCAAATACTATTATATAATTCATTATTCCTCAGCAGGAACAGTCCCTTCCACATTGCTGCTCCATGGAAATTAGCCCTTTCATATACAGAGTTGAAATTTTGATCAGCCACTTCAGCATCTGAGGGATCCCTCCCCACACACACCCCTGCACAGGCAACGTGCAGAGGCTGCAGTGGCACATGATGGTGTGGCTCAAAGTAATTCTCCGGCAGATGAGCTCCCATGCCTGCTAACTTGCCCAAGCACATTGAATTAATTACTGTACACACAGCTAGGCAGAGCTTGCTCCTGAGGCAAATGAGGAGTAACTTAACCTGCCTGACCTTGCATGGGAGAAGTGGTGGAGAGCTCCCATTAACCGAGCTAGAGAAGCAGTAACAGAAAGCCTGGGAGATTCAGGGAAGGATCACCTTCTAAACTGATATATCTGTTGAAATTACTTTCCTGCTTAAAAGCAGATGGGTCAGCACACTGAAGCTGACTGTGTGCATGACCTCTGCTCCTCCAACACGAAAATTCCAACTAATGCCAACAAAGCACCATTAGCTCTACCCAGCACACTGCTTAAGATCCCACAGGGTACTGTGGGTATCAGCTTTTTGCAATGAAGTAGAATGATACACTAACAAAAATACAGAGCTTTGATGTCAAAGAGCCTATGTTTCCTTCCCATTGGTGTGTGATCCCCAAAGGAATGACTTCTGGCCCTGCTCTTGTTTAATTAGACATCCAATAATTAGATCCATGAAAACTACCTTTAATTTCACTTCTGACAGGACACTTTTTAGGAATGAAGATATGCTTGCTTACAGTGACCTAAAAAGTTGTAGAGACTTCCATTTCCAACCTCCTTAGTATGAGGACACTTCACTAACCATTCAGACCCAGACCCACTGTCAAAACTTGAACAGCAATCACATTATTAAACAGACACATTACAGAGCAATTACACACAAATATTCAGTGGGTTTATTGCTCACAGTGGCAGAAGTAGATTTGACTGATTTTAGGGCTACTTGAACTATCTCTGAAGGACTAAACATGTTACGTATGATTCCCTTAAGTACTTCAGAAATATTATGAATTAAATACATCAATCTATCCATGCTTTAGTCAAATCTGACTATCATCCAGGCAGGTTTCTCCAAGAAAACTACCAGCAACTGCTAAGACCTTTAGCAGAACACCACATCACTAAGTCTGTATTTCCTTCTCTGATTTAAAACTGCCTTTCTGATCTCTCCTTGAAATCTCTGCTTTATTTCTTCTCCTTTAAAATCTTCAGAATAAAAGTAAAGGCTACCCCAGAGGCTTCAAGGGGTTTATTTTTCATTCACTCCTCATCTTTGTTTTCCTGACACAGCTGACAGCAGATTTGGGCTATCGGCTGTATACCCCTGGATTATTCTCAGAGGCACAAAAAAAAGAGAAGAACACCCAGCAAAGCAGGGAGGTGAAAATGCCAGTCTATACAGTCACAGTGCAACAGAGGCTTCAGAGATGAATACTTCCATACATCCTTCTAAATTTAGAAAAACGTGAAGAATGGAAGGATATAAAGACCAAAGGCATCCATAAAGTTATATAAGAATGGCACAAGCCATGAGCCAAGAGTTAAAAATAAGCCAGTGTGGAATAAGACTAAAGTCCAATAACATAAAAACTATAATAGATTAAGGATGGCAATTAAGTCATGGCTGAAGATAATAGGGTAGAAATAGTCATAAATAAAGAAAAATAGAGATAGGTGGCCTCCAACATAAGGACATGGAACTCTTGGAGTGAGTCCAGGGGAGGCCCGTGAGGATGCTCAGAGGACTAGAGCATCTCTCCTAACGCTGAGAGAGTTTGGGCTGTTCGCCCTGGAGCAGAGAAGGCTCTGGGGAGACCTTATAGAACCTTCCAGCATTTAAAGGGGGTTACAAGAGAGCTGGAGAGGGACTTTTTACAAAGGTGTGGAGTGGTAGGACAAGGGATTAGGTTTAGATTAGACATTGGGAAGAAATTCCTCATTAATAGGGTGATGAGGCACTGGAACAGCTTGCACAATGGAGTAGTTGATGTCCCATCCTTGGAAGTGCTCAAGGCCAGGCTGGACAGGACTTGGAGCCACCTGGTCTAGTGGAAGGTGTCCCTGTCATGGCAGGGTTGGAACTAGATGATCTTTAAGGCGCCTTCTAACCCAAAACATTCTGCGATTCTATGAACAGCCCAGGCATCAGGTAAAGGCTCTTAAGAGACAGAATTAAGAGAGAAGCTGATTATATTCTCCAGTTAAATGACCAAGAGATCCTCATTATAGACACTCAAGAGGTTAAATACAACATCAATAAGAACTTTTATAAGAAAGAGCTGTGACACCCAAGGACTGACAGCAGCTGACCCATGAGGGCTGCTTTTGTTTATTGCACAAACTTCAGCTTTTCTTTGGAGCTGATATGGTGAGAGTAAGAGTATCAAGAATGCAATAAATGCACAGACACTCTTTCTAGTTGAAAAGAAAAATAAATTTCAACTTTGTTCTGTTCCAGTCCTTAAATACTTTACCAGTTGCCAGTCAGGAGAGATTACCATTACAGTCAGTAGCTCTACTGGCTAGTGGCACATGAAGCAAGGTGAGCTTTTTTCATTTGTTTTGGGTGATTCGTTTTCCCTTGTTTACCAGGTGGGAAAAAATGTACTTGCTTTGGAAAAATAGTTTAGCCACTGGATCTTGTATTTACAAGGATAATTTTCCTCTGCCTCCCAAAACACAACAATGAGGTGTCTTGTTTATCTGACTGAAATAGCGATATCAGCTTAGAAGATGGATACTGAGCCCTGCTGCCAGCATTAGCTAAAAAGTTAAATGAGAGCAGGGAAAAACCAGCATAATCCAACCTCTGTCAAAAAACAAACCTTCAGTATTTTTAAACTTTAGTTTGCTTATTTAACTTCCGTGGTCTTAAATTTGATTTCATTTTGCTTTTATTACAATCAGTCTCTCCTAGACCCAAGACTTATGTCTACTCCTTACCTGTTTTGAAATCATAACACTAACTTAAAATCTTTGAGATCTTAAAAAGAAATCAAAAAGTATTTGCTTTAGGTTTCTGCTTTCTTCTCCTTGAGACAACACACAAGCTCTGACTTCAAATTTTCCTCTCCTGTAGTTTGGACAGCAACTGCATTTCATTTGTTTGTTTCTGTAAGGTGGGAAATCACATTTAATCACATGCCTCCAGATGTCAGATCATTAAGAAACAGAAGAGATGTGGTAACATGGTGTCCCTTTGTACAGTCTTGGCTGTTGCTGGAAACAAATTCTGCAGGTGAAAGGCTCACCAGAGGAAAGGCAGCAACAGAGTTTCTAGAGTGTTTCCCATCATATTTATTGCCTTTGTCAGGTATAAATCAAAAATAAAGGGTTTTTTCCTGATCTCTTTCATTTGTCTCAGAATGAATAGAAAAAGATTTAACATGACAGCAAGATGCCTGGCTGTAATTAACACCACCACATTTCATCTCATATTTGGAAAGCTTTGTCTCTCCCAGATTCTACGTGGAATATTGTTTTTTTCTTTGCTCAAGGATTATTACAGTGTTTTCAGCACTGCTAAACTGTCCATGAACTCCATTGCTGCAAGGTCATGGCCCACAAATTAAGATGCACTTCTTCCCTGTGAATCTGCGAAAGGTTCTTTTTGCCTCCCTTAATCGGTTAAGTGCAGGCTGGACAGAATCCTTAAAGGACAGAAAATCAGTGCTAACCAGGAGGATGGGACAAGATCATTTCATGGGTCTTCACCATCTGTGTTTCTGACAGCTGACCCAGCAGATGAAATCCATGGCACTTGCATTTACACCTCAGTGGTTGGATACTAATGCTTCATGGCAAACACTGTCTCCATATAACTAGAATACAGGCTTATGTGAGCTAGAAAACCATCAGTAGACTAATTAATTGTGGCAGGTAGCACATGCTTCTCCATTTCCTGGTAATTAACTGGCAGAGAATTATTTTTTTTAAAACAACCCACTTTTTTAATTTAAAGAATGAGTTTGTAGGAATTCCATAATCAATACCAACTAAGAAGGAATAAATCATCCAGAAGTAGAGGATGCTTTCAAGTATTCTGGTAAGTTTGCTTATGTTACGTTCAGATTCAGGCAAACTTCTACTAGTTATCTTACGGGTATAACACAGAATCTACAGATATTTTGTGGATCTCAGGCCAGAGGGAAATGGCTGAAAGTTTGGATTTGAAAAAGTTTGTGACAATGTGATCTACATTAAGAAAGGCCGTTCAACTCAAAAATTTAGCATAAAGGAACTTGCAAATAAATATATTGTAATAAAGGAAAGCATAAACATGTAATGGGTGATTGGAAGCTGTTAGAGATGGCCACCAGGAAATCACCTTCTTAACCACTTTGACTCTCAAATATCTTCTCTCTCACAAAAAAAATAATTAAAAAAAATACTCTACAGGTAGAAGGAAATAAAACATTCACTGATGACAATAAATCTGCTCCTGTGTGAATAAAGTGAGATTTTCTCGCAGTTGAAATCCACCACTGTTCACTAGCTGTGTTTTTTCTAAATTACAAGTCATACTCCTTGCAAACACCTGACATAACAAAACAGCTTCCAGGTTTCTGTGGATACTTGGACTCTATAAAGGTAGATAGAAGCTACTTTCCCCCTCCACAATTCTCCACTACACAGACCCCAGAGGGACACTGATCTGAAAAGTTTGCATGCTCTCCTATTGCAGCTCTTGAGAAAAAATTCCCGGAGGGCTTGACTCAAGACTTTGAAAGCTTTAGATTTGTTTTCAAGATACACTAACAAAAGACCACAGCTGAAATCCAAATGGGTTCTCTTGTGTGTTTGTTGTGAGCTATTAAGCAAACCTGCCAGAAGAAGGCTGGCTGCTGATCTTGGCTTCAAGGTTCATCCACAAAGACATGTTCAGTGCACAGGCAGAATGGATAGCCACAGGCATTGCTGTAAAATCCTCCATCAGCAGGGTTTACTTACACTGTGGGACACTAAGGCTGACATTGTATTTTGTTTATTAGTGTGTAGGCTATTTTGAGCACTGGCTTCAGAGTAACAGTAAAGGCAGCACTCTTTTTTGTGTCTTCCTTAAATCTGAGGTTTACTATGGGCAAGAGGTTTCCTCATATAAACAAAGTTCCTTGAAACACACAAATAAAAGTCCCTCTAAGAGCACTAAGAACTGTCTGCTTTAGGGCTTGTATTACAACATTGGACATTGTAGAGTCCCCAGAAGTTCTTTTTTCTCTTTCCTCCTTTGCTGCCCTTTCCTGAGCAGTTCACCTCTGGAGGAGACTGGATGGGCACAGGCCTGCTCCAGCCCTACTAATCACTGACACAGACCCTTCCTGCTGTCTTGGCCCAAAATCTCTCAGACCTAGAAACACTTCCACACTACCAGGCAGGAGTGTCTAGCCACACATAAACTGCCAGCCTGCTGCCAGAGTTGAGAAAGACTTTGTGTTGTGATGAGCTCTCACTGCATCACAGAAAACTGTGATTTTACCTCATCTTGACTGAAGGTGTCAAACTGAATGGTCTAAAATAGAAACTTTTGTTTCTTACCTTATATTTGCAAGTCCATTGAAGAGCAAAATTGTTTTCAGGAAAGTATTTAAAGATTTTATTGTCATAGTCTATCGTATTGTATTGTATACTAGCATTCTAGTATATCCATCCATTTCTATTTACATGTGTGTGGAGAAAGGATTGCATTTAGTTTGTAAATAACATCTAAAAGCAAAGCATTCACTTCTGGAGCCTGCCTGTCTTCTTGAAATGTATCTCCCTATGGTCAGAGAAACAGGGAAACCGCAGGGAATCTTCCCAGGGAAGCCAGGGAGACAAATGCATGTCCCTGCCCTCCATTTCTCTTTGCTCCAGTGACACCACTGAGGGAGAAGGTTAAAGTCATTTCCCAGGCTGTGGAAAAAATATCCTCAGCCCTGCCAGTTTGATGCAACATGGTCAGATGGAGCTGTCCAGGTGAGCGTGTCAGTGATTTTACTATGAAGAGGGATTTGAGAAAGATGAGAAGCACCAAGGAGATGAGGATGGCAAGTCCTGTGGTGGAGACTTGAATAGCCTTTGATTAGCGTTCCTTCCCTGAATTTGAGGAGCAGAGTGGTTTTGGAACAATGTAATTGTCAGCCTTGCAGTGGCTCCTCTTTCAGCCCTCAGTGGTTTGCTGTTGTGGAAGTAAATTGACACATTTGCATGTGAAAGCTCTCTATTATCATCTCCGGGCTCAGGTTGGATTGAGAACTAGCTGGGCTGGAATGAAAAGAGGAATAGATTGCCCTTCAACAACAAAAAACCAAACCACTCGCTTGTCCTCTTTCTTCAGCTCAGAAATGGTTAAAAAAAAAAAAAAAAAGAAAGAAAAAGAAACCTACCCCAAACCTCCTTCCCAGGTGACAAGAACAAGAGGAGAAAGCTTTCCCCTTACCAGCCCTCTCAATACTTACTCCCAGGGTTTTCAGTTTGTGTGAGCCTCAAGAAGAAAAATAAAATAACAAAGTTTCCACTCTGCAAACAAACCAGACTTTGTATTTTGCTAACAGATTAGGCCAGTGTGGGCAAAATACTGTTACTTCATCACACACATTCACTCTATTTCAAAATAGTACGGATCTATGGGTAAGAGATATTAAGCTCATATGCCCTCTGTAACTACTCACCTTAGCAAAAAATATTAGTTTAAGGAAAGGACCACTTTCTTCCCACTCCATAGGACAGCTCAGCCCTGTGTCAGAGACAACTTGAACAAAGACAACAGGAAAAATGGGGCTCTCTTTGAGCAGATACATCATCCTCTCCATGCAAGAGACCAAGACCTGTTCTGAGCCTAGACAACAGATTATGCCAGCTCCTCTTTGCTTGTCCCTCCCCAAACTGGGGACATTGGAGGAAAAGCAGACCATATGGTCAGGAGAAGGAAGCTATCCACAGTGAATGTCTTCAATTAAAATGTCCTCCTTCCTGAGTCAACAATAAGAATTTCTGGCCAAAGTCATGAAAAGACAGCTCATGCATGTTTGACAACACGTTGTGAAACGTAATATCTACAAAGAATTAGGACACCCTCTCGGCAAGTCAACCAGACTTTCTAATCTAATTGGACAAAACAGCAAACATATCAGTAACAAGAAAAGATCCCAAATTAAATCCCACCAAGGCAACATCAAATAAAAAAACTTAGAAATCTCTAAACTAGGTCACAGAAAAAATAGAACTACTCACCATATTACAGTAAACTTCCTCTGAATTTTCTTCAGATTATGTACAGATTATAGGAGCTCCTGAAAAACCCTCTCATCAATCGCCCACGGAGGATTAAAAGAAATGGGTTCTGACTGTCTACTTCCATATATTACCTTCCTAATTACTCCTTTTACACCTCTCAGATGCAAAGGTGATAGCAGGCATCCACTTTCCAAGTGTGTTGCAATCACAAACCATAGCAACCCCTCCAAAAGCTCCCGACATAAAGACAATCTGGACAAACACAGGCCAAGGTTACTGTCACAAGCACAACAGATTGCTGATGGAAACAGATAAGCCTTAGAATGACTTTGTGTTCTCTTATTTCAAAAAATTATTCATTAAAATATGGTGTTTATTGCTCCAGATCCTGCACCATCCTCTTTTATTATCAAGTCAAGCTGTGTGCCCTCAGTTAAGAGCACTGTCTTCCACATGTTTTATTCCTCCTGGTAATCAGCCATGGTGAGCTATATATGCAAACAATATTTACTGGGGACTTGGGGATTTATTTTGCTTTTGCCAGGATTGCTGTGCTTTGCACTGCGTGATTCTGCCTCAAGTGCTAAGCGCTTGCTCAGTTGCAGCCAGAGAGCAGTTCAAGCTATCCATTCTAATGGCTTTTGAGTAATGCTGCTCATCTGGGGTGCTTGAACCAAGGACTGGAAAGACATCGTGCTATTTCTTCCTTTTACTGGGAAGAATTTTTTTCTATCTTGGCAGAACATTGTTGGGTTATTCAGGTGAAAACTACTGAAACAAAGTGAGAAAAGAAATAAGAAGGGGGTTGGATTTCTTTTCATGAGAGGTCATTCAGAATCTTGTTTGAAGTAGCTTTTCTTTCTCCCTATCATCAATAGTACACAAGGCTTTGCTAAGGCTTTCTAATAAATAAGACTGATCCAAATTACCCAATTTTTCCTTGTATGAAGGTAAAGCTCTCAAGAGACATGATCTGTGTTTTCCTCTCAAATTATTAAGGTTATCAGTGTGAAAACATGGCCTAACCCTAGCCTAGCCTACATGTATGTACAGCACCTATTTTTCAAGTGATACAAGCACCAGAAACAATCTTCACCCAATCCAAATTTAAAGCTAAACTAAACTAAACACATTCACAGTTTAGAGCATCTTTCCCGATGAAGAGAAAGAGCTCTCTCTGAAAGTAAACCCAAACCACTTTACATCCGAGTTCTGTAGAAATCCACCATTACACTAAAACAAACCCAGGACAGCTTCATCTCTGCTGGCCACACTGACCATATTTGCGTTCAGTTCCCAGATAAATGGTACTGATACGAAGCACAATTTATAATACATGAAGTAGCCTGACCAGGGAAGTAACGTCTCCAAACACATCAATCAGCATTCTATCAAATTTGAACAGTCTGGCTGAGTTTTCTTCACAACACTAAGTTATATTTTTAATACATCTGAGGTTCACTTCTTGTGCCAAAAGGAGGGTGTATCCAGCCACCTTGCAGAGAGACTTAACTTGAGGCTACATTGCAGGTACATGAAGACATTGGCCCTCTAGTAGAGGGCCCCATTTATCTTCATTGAGACAGGGACCTTCAGTGCACCAAAACTGATGTATTTAAATTAAAGGGACCCTCGCTGGTGATCTTCACAAATATTAGTCCCATTCCCCAAATACCAGACATCTAGCTAGCTAAAATGCAGACAGATTTGTATTAAACATACTAGAGACCTCCTGAAGTTATCTTAATGAAATATTTGGAACTGACTAGAGGTTTTCAGATCTGACCTTAAGCTGAACCTTCATACAGCCTGAACCCATGCCTATTAGAATTACTTGGAATAAATATCCTTTCAGGCTAAAACTTCAGGCTTTCATGTTCCTTTTTCTTTCAATTAGTCTGAAATCAGAGTCTTTCACATGCTATTGGTGCCTTTCATGACAGGAATGGTATAGGCCTGTGCAAAGGAGACTTTAAAAATCTTGTGGTTTATACTTTGGTCAACACCTCTGAGACACTGGGGACAATGCTGAAGGTTTAGGTTCGTCTTCTAATAAGTACAAGTCAAAGTAAAAAGTAAAAAAAATTGGCAGAAAAAATCCCACAAAAAAGCCCCAATGCTGCCAACTGAATCTAGCCCACAAAGATGGGAAATAGCGGCAGGTGGTATTGACCTTACACTAGGTCAGCTGCAAGATGATAATTGTCAAATACCTCTAGGGTTAGGCCTACCAAGACGGTGACATAGCCAGTAAAGGTTATTGCTATCCATAATTCTCCAGTAATGAGCATCTGTTCCCAGACACATACAACAGATTAAAAACCGGCACTAAATGAATTGGTAGACATGTCTATTCTTATTTAGATAGGCAAGGAAAGGTCGAAGAATAGTATATGCTGTTCTATGCAGCAAAGGTGCTGCTGTTGATTACCACTCATGTAAAAGTGGAGCAGGGCCCCCCAGACTGAGCTCAATGAGAAGAACAAGGCTGTGCAGAGCTGTGCAGTACAGCTTCTCCCCTCTCTGTCCCTCCCTGCAGCACAGCAGTTTGACCAATCAACTCCAGCTCTAGCTGAGCTGGAGAGAGAATCCAGAATTACACGCAGAGTAAAGGGGTTTGTAACCCAACCATCAAAACAGAAGTTCATTTCTACAGCAACATAACAGAGACAAGAAGCTTGATGCAATACCACTTACACAGGAAGGAGGCAAGAGGTATGTATGCTTTGGGGAATGAGTTTATAGGCTGAATGTCTCTGCAGACCTTTGCTGTGTTGTTATTGTTAACTGTTTGTTGTATCTCTGTTTTTAGAGGATCGCTTTGATATACCAAAAAAGTAAGTGAAGCACAAAACGCAGAGCCTTGAATCGACATGTCTAATTCTTCCTCTTGGAAAGAGCACTCTCAGGGTAAGATGTTACTTTAGTCTCCTTGTATATTCACTTGCTTCTCTGATTAAATTGTCTATGGCAAATCAGAGTAAATGTCAACATGGTGTTCCCATTTAGTCACTGTATCACCAGAAACTTTGTACTCTGCAGCTGACAAAAATAAAGGATATTGTGCTAACACAGTGTTTGGCAGCAGTGACTTGCAGTGCAGGTCTCAGGCTCAAATCCTGCCATATGGTAAGTTTGTTACAGATTATGCCTTCTAGACACTGTCGTTTCAATTCACGCCACCAAAAAGCCCTCAGATGGTGATGATGCTGCTTCCTGCAAACATCGTCTAGATCGGAAACTCTGCTGCAAAGAAACACTCAGCACCATATGCTGAGTTGGTTTTTGCCTCTTGCTTATGCATGTGCTCAGTGTTCATTTTTAGGAGTCAGTAGACATCAAGCACTGGGAACCTAAACAGAAACAGGTTCAAGGCAGATCAGACATACCACATTTACCCACACATCTTATTCTCTTGGGAAGTTTAAGAATGAAAGTTATTGATCCAGAAAGCAGGAAAGAGCTTCACTCACACATACAATACTCACTATATCAAATATTAGGAGCAGATGATGATTAACACAGCTGGGAAAAGGACCCAATGAAAATGGTGGGCCATGAAGGGCAATAAGAAGCAAAGAGAGAATTGGGGATGGAGCCTAAGAAAGCTCGTAAGGACATAGGGATGTTTTGCTACCTGAATATAAAATGACAGACTGACTGGGCAGATTTAGAAATACTTTCTCTTTATCGCAAGAGGCATGCAAATAGCACACTGGGAGAGCAGAAGGCCCTTATTCCTCTCTAACCCTGAACAGTGTCATTCGCACCTTGGTCACATAGCCAGATAGCTTCAACCTCAGCGTGTGCCTGAACAGTAAAGCAAGAAGAAAAGAGGGACAGTGAGTGGTGAAAGAACTTTCTTCAGGATGTACAACCCATCAGTAGCACAGAAAGTATTCAGGCTCCCTGGTGTCCTCATCACTAAGTGGTGGTTCTGCTTTGTGATTTGGGATCACCTTTAGTTTAATGTTTAGGTGTTTGAAATGTCTCAAGTGTCTTAATGTTTGAAGTAATCCTGAGGTAGTCAGATCACTATATCTATTCTGAGTATGTTCTTACTTCCTCCCTAGGAGTTCTCTTATCATTGTGCTCCACAGCCGTCCTTTGAGGAGTCTCTAGAGCCATGTGGTTAGGGATGGGCCAGGACAGGGTTAATCCTTTATTCTCAGCATGTAGTCTAGTAATGGAAAATGTAAAGATAAAAGCAGCTTCCATCAGCCCGTTTTCCTCCATTCAGCACTTTGATGCTGAATTTATTGTGGTTCAGAAAGAGCTGGGCCTGAGTTGCGTTTCAAGTATGTAATGAGCAGTGTCTAATACGCTCATTATGGTAGCTGTTATCAGACATATTTCTGCATCTGAGCATATCATGACACCACAGCCGGTTTTATGTCTGCGTGCACAGGAGTCAGACAGTTGCCAAGCAAACATCGTTAAAGTGTATGCATCTTTCCAGTGGGTAAAATGGGCCCACATTGATCCCTTCTCCACTCCAGCAGCTCCTGCAGTCTCTGAAGTCTGTTGCTCAATGCCTCCCTCTCCCCACGAGACCCTCATTAAGGTGTACACGTGCAGTGGCTTCAGGCCAGCCTTCTGCTCTGCAGTCATTAGCTAATTCCAGTGCACTGTGACTGCATAGGTACACAGCAGATGCCATTATTGGAGCTGGCATTTACCAGCAATTAAAACACAATAACTAGAGAGCTTATCAAGACATTTTCTCTTTGTGGGATTGCTTGGTTTGTTTCCATACTCATAAGTGGAAATAGCTGCAGTCCCTGTTAACAAACATTGACACCTCACCTAATGCACTAGTTACTTTACATCTTGAGGGGTTTTGAACTTCCCAATCTGCTTGTCCATTTGCATTACATTTCACAGTATTTTGGAAAGGCTTTTTCTCATCAGAAATGAGTCATATGCTACTTATCTGCCCCACACTGATCCCATCTAGTACAAGTACAGAGTAGCTAAGTAATGCTATTGTAAACCCAGCCTTCTAGTATCCCCTTTTCTGGCAGTGAAGTATGTATGTCTGGGTTGGCTTGTCTTTTTGACATCCCATCATAGATGTTATGTAATATCACATATACCTTCCTCCCCCTGCTGAACAATCATCAGAGCAGAGAGAGGTTTATTTTATTCTTAATCAGAACATACTTCAAGGCTGATACTTTTCCATAGTCTCAGTAATTTCCCACTGCCTCAGTCTTCAGCAAGAAATTGTGTCTTTGGAAGAAGTCAGACATCTTGTACTGCCAGGTACAGAAAGCACACTAGGAAAGCTTTAGCACCAGAAATCCACCTCTAGAATTCAGACCGCACGGAATTCAGCCAACTCTCATCACACATGGACAAGACTTATGCAATGCAATCTATGTTTTTCTTTATCTGTTTCAGCCAATAAGATTGCTGAACGTGGATTGCTTGATTGCTGCATTTGTAGCTTAAGTGCAGTTACAAAATAATGTATGACAATGAAGGTGGACTTTAGAACAGAGAGTAGCATTCAGCAGTTCTGGGATAACAAAATGAAAGCAGGAACCTCCTTCAGCTCCATTGGACTCTCTGGCTGAGAGAGGAACAGAGACAGGGCTAAGAAAAATGTGTTGGGTTTTTCGGTTTTTGGTTTGTTTTGTTCTGGGTTTGTGGATTTTTTTTTGTTTTGTTTTGTGGGTTTTTTTGGGTTTTGTTTGTTTGTTTGTTTGGATTTTTGGGGTTTTTTTGTTTTTGTTTTTTAAAAAAAGAAAAAAGATAAAAAAGTGGACTCTTCACTTCTTTCAATTAAAGCACTAAAGAGGCCCCTAGGTCCAGCTGAATTGTCATCTTCAGTTTCTCAGCATAACATCAGTGCTGCATCATTTATGGAGGTGTATTTGCTTAAGAGTTGTCCTCGTTAAAATTCAATTACATTGAAACAATATAATCCCTCATTGTAATAACCTGATAAAAAGACCTTAACTGCCACACCACGTGCCCATTTAGCAAGAAAATTAGCTCAGCAAATCACATAGTCCTAATTCAGCAATTAGGGTACAGTTTGTATCAGGCTATTTCAATAAGTTTGGGAGGCAATTTACAAGGTAGTTTTGCTCATTGCCAACTATTAAATGCATGTCAATAGTGAACAGAATCCCCAGTGCACATCTGCATAGAAAATTATGTCTTTGTGCATTTCTGAGAGTAAAAGAAAGCTATCATGGACAGGATCTTCTGTTTGCAGCATATATGCCTAATCAGTATATTATATTTTCTTTTTGTGACAAAAGGTGAAGAGGATAATTGTTGCAAGAATGTGTTACAAGATGGACTGTGCTTCTACAACACCAGGGAATTGTCCTTGATTTTGATCTACTTGATTTTTTGAAAACTTAGATGTGATTTTTAGAGTCAAATTCTCCTGAGTGTATCTTAGAAAGGTCAAGTGGAATATAAGCTGTTGCCTGAAGAACGAGCTGCGGATTGAATGATGTTGTGTTAGGATCTGCTTGTGGCTCTGGATGACTTTGACAGATTTATTAATCATGAGAAGATCACAGCCTGTAGAGCTTTCCACACCTTGACTTGATGGGGGAACTATCTTCTGTCTGTGCAACAAGAATATTTGTGGAGGGGCAATACCAGCGCCATGATCTGTGTTTCCATAAGGTCCTAGAGAGTCAACATGATATTGTCAACCTCCGTTCTGCAGCTTTTATCATCAGACCATGTAACAGAAAAGCACATTTATGCAGCTTGCTCTCGGTACCCACCACTGTCGGCTGTAGTAGCTTTTAAATACTGTGAAGGAGTTTGCCATTGCAAATCAAATCTAAATGGTCCCCTAGAAATAAAGTTAGTGATGTGCTCCCAAAGTTTTCAACACGAAGAAGCCTGCTAATGCCTTTTGCTAGTGTAGTGGAGTAGCAAGTTTCAAAGATCACAGTTCAAGATTGCCCCAGGACTCCAGATGTAAATTGAAGAGTTTTCAACTCAAGATTGATGGGGTAGAGTGCAAGGGAAAGTAATGTTGTCCTGATATTTAGGCTCTGGCTCCCAGTACAACCAACATTTGCTTGGACCAGGATCTGATGTGATCAAGACAAGCTGGTTATAATGTCTTTTCACTTTGTCCTTTATTAGGCTGTCCAGTAGCTGGCTTCTTTCCTCGGCTTTTTGGTGAGGTTTTTGGTTAATTGATCTTTTAAACAATGTTTCATGACAATTTTCAAAATCCCTTTCATAGGAGCCAGTCAACAGAAGAGTTGATTTTCAGTTGGTGCTCTCTCTAACCCCAAAATATTGCAGGGAAGATGTCATGAGAGTGCTTCAGGATGAGGATACATATCTGAGGTTGTTCAGAGGGTTTTTAATTCATATTCGTTCTAGCTATCTTTCAGTTTATATTTAAACCTTCATTTTGGTCCCTTGCTGTTCATTTTGTTATGAAGTGTTAATGGTTCTCTAGAAGTTTACATCTTCTATTTGTATGAGTGATTTTTATCTCGTACTAAGTCTCTTTGCCATGCTAATGAAGTGAATTACTAGCTCTAATTAATATAATTACTAGCTTAATTTCCTTGGTATTTTTAATAGCAGAATTGAAATTCTATTTGTTATTTATAAGTGTTTATGTAGAAATATAGACAGACTAATAGTCGTGCCATTCTCATGTGCAACATTAGAATAACATAAAGGGTTACCAGTCATGAACTAATGCTGAAACTACCCAAACTAAATAGCTAATTAAATGAAATTTTTGTGCATATTGAGCAACATATACATTCTTATGTGAAAAAGTATTATTATATCCACAGATATCTTTTTTTCACAGACAAGATTTTACATGCAAAGTTATTATATATGGAATTTCTGTCAAGAGAAAATTTTTATCTTTTTCCCTTGCAAAAGCTGAGCTGCTTGGCAAACACGAATTTGATTGAGCAGAAAGTTATTGGCAGACCACACAGCTGTTGACTTTGGGGGTCCTTTATTATTCACAGAATTGAAGCTTTCATTTAAAAACAACTAGCAAAACAAAACAAATTTTTCATTAGCCCTTGTAATATTAGAGATACTCCTGTCAGACTCTTGCTGTGATTTTACTCATTTAGGCATCTGACACAGTCACAAATAGGAAAATGTAAGGTGCCTTTCCATGACAGCCCAAGTTTTGCCAATTTTCAATCAGGTCATTGTGGTTATACTACAAACCACTCCAAGAACAGAAACTCTGGGGTCATCAGGTAGACAGACTTGTTTTGACACAGAAGAAATAATTTATCAATAGCTCAGTGAATTCCTGTAGCCACAGGTCTAGGGATCACAGCTGCTTAGAATCTCTGCTGAGCTCCTGTGACAATGAGATGTGACTTTTGAACCTTTGTTTAGGATCTTGCAAGGTTTAAGTGATGTTCTGTGAAGTTTGCCAGTGAAGACTAGAACAGTATTAAACAATCTGGAAACAGCTTGTCAGAAGTCATATAACCCCCAATTTGTCTCAACTCTACAGGCTTTTTACGCATTAGAAATTCTCTTTTCTTTTGTCTTCATTGGTCTAAGGGAGGTTGCTCCTGTTGCATTCGTTCCATGACAAGTTGGAACTGACTCATAACATGGTCTCCCAAGGAGCAGGAAGAGCAGGCTTCTCTGTGAGAGTGACAGTAGAGGTGGCAAGGCAGTGACTTCACTGGGCGGGACACTGTCCCACAGTATCTGAAGGAGAAGAGCAGAGCAGGTCTGGCCATGATCATGCAGGCAACCCGGCTGCTAGGGAAGTCAGAGAAGAGGCTGCGATGCCTGTGGGTACACTCAGTCTCTGCTTCAAGCCTGTATGAGGAGCACAGGAGGGACATCTCCTGGCTCAGAGGGGCTCACAAACTGCATCAAGAGAATTGTATTTGCCTTCACGTGCTACTGTGAAACAGCTTTTCCTCTCCAGCCTCTGGGCACTACATAAACAAACACCACGAGTAGGTGAATAATTACACGCTGACCTATGAAGCGCTGCAAGATTTCCTGTCCTACAGACCTGTGATAGTCAGCATCCAAAGCATTTGTACAGTATAGTGCAGTTTGTACAAATTACCATCACATCACTGTCTGTGGTGTAAAATGCTGCCAGTGTCCTGAGCTTGGGCAAATTATTTCCTTAGTCACATATATCATAGCTTCTCCATCTACAAAATGAGGCAGGAAGAAGGGTTTAGAGCCTGAACTCCTGTGTATTTATAAAGGGCTTTACATACTATGGGTGAAAGGCAAAACAGAAGAGCCCACTCACTGGAAGCTAGCACTTGAGGTGAAGTGGAAAGCTCTGGAAGCTGGGCAAGACACAAGAAGGAGCAAGGAATGAGACAAGACCTACAACTGTGGCTCTCTTTGGTGATGTTCATCTAAAAAAGGGACAAAAAAAAAAAAAAAAGAACAGAAAGGAAGTGGTAGGCTGCCAAAATGATCAGACCTAACTGATTTCATCAAACAAATGACCTTCCCACAGTGATTTATGAGGTAATCTCTCACCAAGGGTGCAACTTATCAGTGAGTAGCCAGTACAATTAGTGCTACTCCATGAATCACTAGAAGTGCTGGCTCCTCAGCAGGACTTTCACACACAGTTTGTTATTACAATAAATGAAAACCTTGCCTGGCCCCGCTTTCACCCAGCACAGAAATTGCTGCTTGGAGCTGAAGACCACAGGAGGTTTCTGCAGCCTAAGCAGGAGTCTACTTAATTGATAGGTTTGAGCCAAAGGGGCTGTACAGAGGGACACAAGCTGAGAATAGGGCTCAACACTCCATGAGCAGGACAAGTGATATACCTAAAGATGCAAAACGAGGTTTGGCTAAGAAACAGCCCTACTAAGAAGGAATGTGATCTACTAAAAACTAACCCAAGCTCACTTTCCGTGTTGTCCTCTCTTAATAAAATGGGGCTTGAAAAATGGATAGTTTGATGTTTTTGAACTGGAAGAAATGGTTATGTGTATTCATGGTTTACCAAATTAATGAAGAATTAATCTTCTATGATGCATGAGTAGTGAGTCTTAAACTGCTTGAGATACTACAAAAACAGTAGCATGAGTAGCAGCAGTAGTCTGATGTTTTAAAGCATAACAGAACCACTGCAGCAACAGTGAAACAATTATCTCTCCTCCATTCTTGCTGTTATATATGTTCAAAGAATTGGCGGTAATTTAAAAGACGATAACACCTAGTTTACATTCTCTGAGTTAGAGAGATGAGCTGCTTTCACAGCTTACGGGCTAGTGGTTGCAAACTTTACCATTCTTTATGTTTCCTGATGAGATATTCTCAATCACACACCTTTTGTGGAAGAGGTTTGTTCTCTTTCTAGGATGCCCTGGGACCAAAATAATGCCACTAGAAAATCAAGACCTACGTCTGTATATAAAGAGTGTTTGGATTATAGTTTTACTTTATGGATATCAACACCAGCCTTAACAAAGAGTAGAGCTCCTTCTTTACACTTTCTTTCAGCTTTCATTAGTGTCTAAATCTGCCAGTCTGGAATAGGTTCCTTTGTCAGAGAAATGTAGCCAAAGTGATGATTCGACTTTGTGCTGCATGTGAAGTAGCTCAGAGCTGCAGCACTGATGAAGAAATCAATGCAAGGGCATGGATAACAGGATGAGTGGGAAGTCTTTCACACTTTGCAGGTTTCCCCTGGGAAATTTTGTGCTGCCGCTGTTCATACAATGGTGTTCGCTGCAAGCACGCGAAACTGCGCTGAATTTATCCTGCTTATTCTTATACTTCCATAGAGTTTCATGGCTCCATATGGTCTGCAGAGCAGATCCAAAGGCCACCAAGTGCATAATGGACTGTCAGCAAAATCGTGGGCTTGAGAGGTTCTCATTGTGCGTGAGTGGAAGGAATAATTTTGAAGTCAGCAGGATAAGGGTTTTGTCTTCCATGGAAACTAGCAGGTAACACTGACTGTATTTAGAAACAAGAGCATTGGCAGGGTACACAGAAAGTGCTTACTCGAAAACCTGTCCTACAGGACTTGTTGAGGATATCTTTTCTGCTCAGTAAGGGAGGGGGAAAATGTCCATTTTTACTGCTAATGCCTCCCAGTCACTGACTTTTTGCCTGGATCAAACAAGTGAGATCGTCCTTCGGATGTACAGAAGTAACACTTTTTCCTGTTAATTTTTGTAAAGCAGAATTGAGAACTCCAGGCTCCTTTTTAAGCCTGTGTATTTTCAGGTTTGAAAAGATTTTGAGGAGTATCTTGTGGCTTTAAACGAGGCATTGAGGCAAATGGGAGCAAATCTGTTCTGAGGCTATAATGGTAAGGAAAGGAAGGGAAGGCAGCAGGAAGGGAGTATAGACATAACTGCCTATAACTTGTAAGTGTTAAACCATTGTTTGTGTTTGATTTCCATTTCCATGTATGTCAATTGACATCTGTGTCCTAGTTCTAATTCTGCCCCTGGGACAATGGGACATCGCCAGCTTTTCAACCCTTCTGTAAGGTGATTTTCAATGACTGCCTCAGCAGCTGCCTCCTCCAGCTCAGAACAGCTTTAGGGAAGCAGGAAGATTTGGCATTTGAAAGGAAAGCTATGCTGTTTGTTCCTGAGGATACAAGTCATGCTAATCTCTGAATGCCTAATGTGAGGTTCTTCCAAGCCTTAGTCCACTCTGTGCTTGCAATCCACACATTCCCTGCTGTCCAGTTGGATGCACAGGAGCCACCTTGGGCAGAATTCAGCCTTGTAATTTCTGAGACCTATAAATGCAGACATCTGCAAATGTCTTCACAAGTAAGTCCATAACAATAAAGTGATTAATTATGAAGTGATGAATTAAGGAATAATTCAATAATTTTTGTAGGCATACCCAATAAAACACCCAAACATAAGGTTTACTACAAACAAAAGAATGAATTTACCACATACTTCAAAATAAACCTGCAGAACATTGTGCTGTAAGGTGTAGGGATCAAAGAAAGGTTTGTTCAAAAGCAATGAAAAACACATTTATTCAACTAGGTTATTTGGGGTCTATTAATCCTCACGGTCTAGATACAGCCTTCAACTCAGCAAGTCTTAAAGTTTATTGGCACTCGGGCACTTTCTGGGAAGTGAGCCATACCAACACTATTCTGGTATGCATCAGCTGCTAGAGATGGGACTTTAAATATATATAGGTCTGCCCCTCCACGGTTCTGCTTGCGCACTGTAGTTCCTAGATTCAGTACTAAACATCCTTACCCTTGCTAGCTCTGAAAATGCCAAATGTAATATTCCAGTTTCCTCTTTCTGCTGCTACACAGCTGCTGCATCTGTTCTCCATGAAGAGTTTTAGTGGAGTTTGATGCCATATTTTGGGCTCCTGTAAGGGCTTCTAGTTCTAAAAGTAGCAGGAATTTTTCACTGTTTGCTCCAAAGCCCAACATTTGCAAGATGTGTTGTGTTGTTTATCCTCCACCACATTAGGAGAAGCTGTCTTTTGACTGCTGACATTTCAAATACAAATCACTGAGAAGAAACCATGTCCTCAAGGACAAAAACCCCAAACAACTAAACATGCGGTCCTATAATCTTCAGTATCCCTATACGTTCCACTAAAGAGCAAAGGACAAGTCATCATTTATGCTGAGAAATGTGGAGTGGTGTCGTGGAAAATACTACACCAAGATTAAATGAATTTTCTCTTATTATTTAGATAATACCGATTTCTAGATTACAGGCCTACTTTGTAGGCATGACATGTATGCACTTTTTCAGCTCATATCAACACGCTGTCTCTGGACTGTCACCACGCACTCGGAAGATCATGGTGCATGGAAATGACAAATAGGTCCATCTCAGGGAAAGTTAAAAAGTGCCTTTTTCTTATTTGATTACTTCTTTCTTGCACAGAGAGATGCTGTGGCACTGAACTAAATGAGCATTAAAGTGTGAAATTAATTTCTGATTTCCACACAAAGGGGAAGATGGGACTGTGTAAGAACAAAGTATATTCACAGTGAAGAAGACACTTCAGAATACCTTATGTAGTTCTACTCTGTCAGTACCATTGCACCTACAGGACCGCCAGCTTCTCCCATTAAGCTGAATTTCTTCCAAGCATCAGCTCAGACTACATCACCTGACTTTGGTCACAGTCAGATCTTGGTCCAGCTCCAACTTCAAAACCCTCACCTGGAGATGAGTATTCTGCCACTGACTACAACAACAGTGAAACGTAGATGTGGCAGACGGTCAAGATTAAACCATCCTCAGATGTGTGTGGCATGAAAGATCTCAGTTGTGCTCCACATCTGCTTTTGAAAAGGAAGAAAGTTTAGACCACTTGGGGCAGAGGAAAGCACATTCCACAGTCATGATTGGGGCAGTTTCCATAACATTTTCCACCCTATTTCTTTCCTTCCTTTCAAAGAGGTTCGGCGCTCTTTACTTCAGACAATAAACCCATCCTTTCTCATAACTGAGAAGTCCAACTTTTGTATGCTGGGAATCTTTTGCATGACTCAAGCTGTGAGACATATTTTCAACACTTCTAATTTGTGATCAGTTTGTCTTACCCAAATGTTTTTATTAAAGAGTAAAGGAAGTAAGTCAGGAACCCATAATGACCATCCCTGGATTTTTGTATCTTCCCTGTGAAAATGCTGTGAGCTTGACCTTCTGAAGCAGCAATACTTTCTAAATGCAACACTTGCAGCTCATTTCCATCTGGTTCCATATGAAGTGGATAGAGTGGCAGAAAATAAGCTCACTGCAGCTGTGTTGACTCAAATTGCTTGGCCTCCAGGAAATCAACTACACTGTCTTTCAGAAAATGTTTTTTGACAGCTTCCCTGATCATCCCCATCCACTGAGGAATTATGCACCAGAGCAGTCATCCCCACGTTTCACTGGTAAGGTCACTGATGCAGCTATTGCTGCTGATTTGATATTGTCCAGATTTTATGTTTTCCTTTCTTGCGAAGCTGGTGCATCTGTGTAGTAGTCGAAAATAAAGAGGAGGCCGACGAAGTAAAGGGTGGTGGGGAGAAATGCTCCTCCCTGAGCTCTCCTTTATTGGGGTAGAGGGGTCATGGTGATCGGGAGGGAGAGCAGGGAAGGAGGGCCACCGCCAAGCAGATGGTGAGGCCAAACGGCCTGGCAGAATGGCTTGGCAAAATGGCCCCGACTGCCTAGAGGCAGCTGGTTATATTGGGAAAGGGACGACCAATGAGGGCAGAGGGAGAGGGTGGTGCAAGCATACATAAACCAATCTGAACGCAAGAGGGAGGGGTACAATTCAAATCAACCAATGATACATGTAACGGTGGAGAAGGATCTAGGAGGATGGGAGGAGCCAGGATCCTGGGCATGCCTCTCGCAATCCCGGGGTGGAGTCAATGTGGGTAGGGGCAGAGCGTCCGCCCAGGGGGCGGAGGCAGCACAGGGCTGACCCACCGCAACACATCTGTGCACAGACACTGGGATCCTGTGAGACTAGGGAACTTTTATTTTCTGTGGTAGTTTTGCCTGGCCCAGTTTTTGCCAGTGAACAGGGTGGGGTACAAAGATGGCTCCTGCATGTCCTGAGTAAAGATTCTGGAAATTTTCCACCATGTCCAGCAGAGCCAGTCTCTGATGGCTCTGAAAATGATGGACATGCTCCTGGCCAAACCTGGGCCAATTAGAGATGTTAGTTACGCCTCTGTGAAAACATATTTAAGAAGAAATCAAAACAATGTGAGCACACACTTCTTTTTAGCCAGGGAAGGAGGAGGAGGAGGTAAAAATATGTGAGGGAGAACAACATGGAGGCACCAAGGTCAGTGGAGAAAGTGGGGGAGGAGGTGCTCTAGGCGCCGGAGCTGAAAACCCTCTGCCAGCCGTGGTGAAGACCATGGGGGGAGCAGGTGGTCCCCCTGCAGCCCATGGAGTCCAGGGGATGCAGAGAACCCCCCACAGCCTGTGGGGAGGTGCCCACGCCAGAGGAGCAGATGATGCCTGCAGGAAGCTGTGATCCAGTGGGAGTCCCAGAGACTGAGAGTTGCAAAGGCCTTGCAGGAGAGAGAAAGGCCTTGCTCCCGGGATGGAAACAGCCTGGCCTCGGCTTGGAATTCTGCAGCCTGGAGAGAATCTCGGACAGCAGCAATCGGGCGGGGCTGCTCGTGAGATTGGACCCACGCCAAAGAAGTTCGCACAGGACTGTCTCTCGTGGGAGGGACCCCCATGGCTAAGTAGAGGATTCTTCCCCCTGATGGACTGACCCTGACCAAAGGAAACCCCCACACCCTGCCCCCACCCCGGAGCTGTTGGTTAGAAGGAAGGAGGGAGGGGGTGAGCTGAGAAATGGCCTTAATAGGGAGAGGGGTGAGTAGAGAAACAGTGTTTGTAGCAGACGAATTGTGGCCTTGGACTGATTAAGAAACCCCACATGCCTTGCCCTAGCCCAGATCTGTTGGTTGAATAGAGAGAGAGGGCAAATAGAGAAACAGTGTCTGCAGTAGAAGAATTGCGATGGACTGACCTAAGAAAAACCCCACACCCTGCCCCTGCCTGGGAGTTGTTAGTTAGTTAGAAAGGAGGGAGGGGGTGAGCTGAGAAGTGGTGCCTTAAGAGGGAAAAGAGGGGTGAGTGAAGAAATGGTGTCTTAAGAGCTTATTTTTATCTCCAATTTATCCTCTGACTCTGTTAGATTAATAAATCACTTTTCTTTGCAACTTTAAGTTTCCCGCCTGCGTTTGCCCTGAATTTTGTGTGTCCCTTATCAGTGATCTTATCTCAACTCATAAGTCCAGTGTTTTGTGTTAGTTTTTCCTCTCCTCTGCATAGCTGCAGCAGGAGAGAGCATAGAAAGCAAATGTCGTAGGTGCCTGTCAAACCCACGACATTTTCATAGACCATTGTCACGCTCCCTGCATTGTCAGGAAAAACAATAGTATGCCACACTGGTCCCACTCAAGAGCATCAGCAGGCCTTCCCACTGTCTGCACACACTGTACTTTTCCCTCCGAAATTCCTGAAATTGTGGGCTCAGAGATGCCTGCATAGCTGCCTGGTGACTGTATAGCAGCAACCGAGAATTTAAGCTGCCTTCTCAGCAGCAAAATACATGCCCTTAGAAAGAAAATGGATTGAGCATCACAGTGCCCCTTCCCTATGATAGAATATTCTTGATCCTGTTTTCACACTGGAGACTGAAATGGAAGCTGAAAAATTCATTCATGCTTATTTACCACAGGAAATGGAAGACTTAAGCAGAGAAGCCTGATTTTCTAATTCTGCCTTTTGCACCTGCCATCCCTTCCCTCCCTTTCCTGTTCCAGTCAGAATTTTCCTTCCCTAGTGCCTGTGATAGGTCCCAAAGAACTCTGGACACTGAGGGGTGAACCTGCCAATCCACAGTGGGCACAGGGCCACGCCAAGGACTTTGATAGAAGTCAGAAGAAAAAAAACTGGATTTCTACTTTTTTTATACAAGAAGCCCAGGAAAAGCCATACTATCAGAACACCATATCCCCCCTTCCTGGAAAGGCAAGCACTCTTCCTATGAGGAGAATCTCACACAATTTTAAATCCAGCCAGAAAACCTCCGATGTGATCAGAGACAGGTGGACATCATACATGCAGGGTGTGCAATGAACATATTTAATCTCTCTTTTCAGAGCAAGTAAAAAAGCTATTAACAAACACAGCACGAGCTTCTGTCTGAAAAGCTATTTCTTGCGTACATAAAACAGAACAACTCCATCTCTCTTTAGGGTTTTATTGGAAAAGGGCCAGTGATTTCTCATAATTAAATACAATAGCCTCAGTTGTATGGACACTATCAACAAAGAGCCGTGCTCTTCCTGCAAAACTCATCGATGTCAGCAAACACACTGCATTTTAAAATAGATGTGACATTACTATCACTGTTATTGGGGAACTTCCTCCTTTTATTTTATACTTTAAATAATTTTGTCAGGTTTCTTCTGAGATCTTCTTCTTATAAGTTTTGTGAAAAGTAGCTATAATAGTAAGCATCTTCTTTGAAAAGATTATCACCAAAGTTTTCAAAGCCCTGTGATTTGCTGTTATTTGTTCAGTTTCAGCACTGAAGCAGTGCCTCTCACCATTTATACTGCACTGATACAGCGCTCCACAAAGAGCTGCCTTTGTTTTAATGCCATGTAATGCAAATTTCCTCTGAAGCTATTTCACTGTGAAAGCATCTCATATAAATACAACGTTAACTAGCCATATATATTTCTAGTATCAATAGAATCTTGTGGTTTGACAGCTGATCAGACTTACCCTTCTAGAGTTAAATTTATTCATGGTTGCTATGTCAGCCCTATCCCTTCCTCTGAGGCATTTCTTCACTCTTTTTTAAAAATCTCTCTGATTCCGTCAATCCCTATAGCCAGATGACTTAAGTTTTAGCTATACCACATATCTAAATATGTGTATTTCTAACATTGTACAGGTTTCCACACTCTCTGAAGCTTGTAGAAAAAATAAGACCGCATAGTTACAAGCTCTTGCTCGGAAAACAAGTTAAAACTGGGATTTGTCATGTTGATGTGGAGAAGTCTACAAAGAATATCAGGAATATTCAGTGATTCTCTTTGACTTATCAAAAGCATCCTTTCAAAGTGTCTTTTTCTTTTGTGTTACTCATGTTGCCCTTGTACTTAACTGTAAATTTCAGTCTTACGTTTTGCAGTTTGTACACAGAATGATACAGCACTGATTTGAATCCCAAACAATTTCAGGTTAACATAACTACAAAACCTGCATAACCCAAGAGGCCATTGCATTTACCAAAAGGGTGTATTTTCATAAGAACAAACAAGTTCTACAGCAGAAATGTTCTCCCTCATGTTTTAGCATCAGCTGCTTGCAATATGATGGAAAGCAAATGTCTTGCTACCAAAAAAACATTTCCTTCTCAAATTAAGTGGTAAAATATTTGGAGTGCACTTCAAAGGACTTGAGGTAAAGATTTTAAAAGAGCTGTGTGTAGAACGAAAAAAATATTTTGTGAATTTCTGAGATGCGAAAAGATAAAATAATTGTTCCAAAGCCCAAAATACAGCTTTACAATCGTTTTTTTTTTGAGATTATGAGGTTTCTTTTGCCATATGTTTTATTTTCAAAATGCATCATTAATTCAGGCAGCTGAAATTGTTTTATACAGTACTCTTTTTAGTGCAGGCACCTCATCCTCTTCTTCCCCTTCCAAAACAGACATAGGGCAAAACAACTCAGGAAGCCAGTTTGTTGATTATACTGACTGTATCTTAGAACAACTGATAGAAAGTCCATAATATTTGCAGGTTTTATGGCTTGTGGTTTTTGAATTCTGGCTCTCTCTCTCACCTCCCAGACTGAGAAGAACTTTACTGTGAGCAGAGTACAGGAGTGTAAGATTTTTCCCATGCTAGCTGAATCTAGATTGAAATTACTTCTGGGCTCTGTTTAGGCACTTTGTGTGCCTGGCTGCCAGGAAGCTTAATAAAGCTCTGCACTTAAAGAGCAAGAGAAACAAAAGTGAACACAATTCAGCAAAGTCCTGAAGCTAAGTAAGGAACGTGAGCAGGCCTCCTTTCTGTTCATTAAAAAGCTTATCTTTAATCAGCCTCAGTCCATGGCCCTCTTATGCCTCTCTATATGGCGTCGCTCACTACAGTGTGCTTTATTTTGTGCTCTGTTATTTTGAGATTCTGTGTGCCATATCTCTGCCCTGACACAAGGAATCTGAGTTTTGCAAAAAGAGACTTAAATGACAGCAGTATTCAACTCCTGTAATGTTCAACATCTGCAATACAGATGGCTGCACTGAAGACAGTTTCCCTACAGCCTCCTCACAGTCACTGGACACAAGTGACAGCGAAGATTAATTACAACATCCAGCTCAGCTATAGATGTCTACGCTGCAAATGTTAGCATTTGTCCAGATTAATCCTATCCCCAGGGTCTGACTGAAAAATCCTTCTTTGAGTCTATTCTTAAACATCCTTTCCAAGCCTATTTCTTTCCTCCTTGTTTCCAATGGAAGCAACTTTCTTTTCCAGCTCTCTGTTCCCTATTCTCCTACCTTGTGCGGACACACATGGCCATCATATCCTGCAGGGCCTGGGCATGTCCTGGAAGAGAAGTCAATGATACATTAGCATGAGCAACCTTTTCTCAGACAAAAGGACCTCACATCTTCCTGGCCAAACCCCAAAGTACAAAATCACTGAAGAGTGTGCCACTTACACCACACATGAGCTCCGTCCTGAGCTGAAGCTAAAAGCAAACAACTTTTCCTTTTCCCTTGTTGAATGCATCATATTCAGAAGATGCAAAAATCCAGACAAAATATTTCATTGCAATTTGATTTAATGATTTACTTTTTCAAATGGAATTGTTTTGCAAAATATCTAATATGATAGCAAAAACCCCACTATTTTTTACCAGATACAAGTCTCCTATTGTCTGAGGCAAGCATGTGTGTTACAAAGACTGTTGTCTGCCCAGCACGAGAGACAATGGGATGGAGATTTTCAGAGCTATCTGTAGGACACTTAGAGCTTCAAAAATTCCATTTAAATTATTTCTGTAGGGCATTTGCTGCACTGTAGGATTAATTATTTTGAATAATATTAAGTCCCCTCCAAGTCCTGCATTGAGCTTCTTCAGGACAGTTGGAATATTAAAGTTATAGGGCTAACCTATATAATTATTGCTCCAGGGATAAATAGGCAAAACTTGGGTCTGCATAGGAATAAATCTATTAACAATGTGAAACACTGTCTCAGAGGAAAAAAAATTATCTAGGTTCCAAGATCATACACCACCTGTTTGAATTCCACTGCTGGGATGAGCAGAATCCCAAAGTCTGCTGCTTCTACTGCCCTTTCTTGATTTGCCTTGCCATGTGCAAACACTTCCTCCCACATGAGGAGGAGACTTTCATTCCTTTCTCTTTCATTTGTTCTTTTTTTTTAAAGTTACAGATCAAAGCTATTCTCTTGCTTTCAGAAAAAATAAAAACCTTCATTCCTCTCTGTTTATCCGTCTATGCATATATATGTATATATGTATGCATAGATATAAATACATGAATACAAATGTTATTCAATTTATCTGGGAATTAATTTTACAGTAGAACTGGAAGAAGAAAAAAGTCTGTTAGGAAAAAAAGATAAAATTTTTGTTCTCACTGTATAAAACTGTTACATATTGGTATTGTCCAACACTACAATTCGTGTTTGTGCAGTGGGGCAGTGGGTCCCATTAGAAGCTGTGCATGCCTTGTTCCTAATAAGTCAACATGAATGTCTGTACCATGAAGCCTAATTTTTAGTCTTGTCCTGGAGGACATTTCTGTAACTCTGAGTTCCTTTTTATGTATGACAACTAAGTGGCCAATAGATGCATATGTTCAAGTAAGGACTGCCTCCACTTCTCCATCTTATCTCTCAGGTTACAAATTTTGCAGCAGGTTTTGGCAATAAGTGATCTGAGACTTCAGCCACTGAGCTGAAGTGTGAGGATGTGGTAGATACGTCTGAGAAATCCAAACAATCTGCTGACCTTGGAAGTGATAAAGTTTTGTAACCCAAGTGCCTCATTTGGATTCTTTATGCATTAACACTGATATATTAAAAAACATGAAAGAAAAATCTCTTGGATGCGGAATGAGAAATGCCCAGCTGAGTTCAGGCATATGGCATATAGATTAATAATTTGGACTTCCTTCAGAAAGTTTATCTGAAAACTTCACAAACCTCTGGGTTAAAGACATCTTCCAACACTCTTAATAAAAAGTGCGTTTTTGTAAACCACAGGAATTTTAGTACATTGAGGCCTGGCTAGGGAACCCAAACTACACATTCAGAGGAAGAAGCACCTGATCACACCCTTGTCAGAGTGGCCTCAGATGCTGCTCAGCTCTGTGGTCCATGACTAACACCCATCAGAATGAGCTAATGGGTGGTCTCCCATCTCTCCTGGTACTCCTCCATCTCTCTGCATCACCCTTCAGACTGTGGGAGTCACTGCTTAGGAGTATGGGACACATTATGGGACGCAGGGAAAAAGCATTTCAGACTTCCAAGACCCATTATGGGATGCTTAGGTGAAAAACCAAAGGTGAGGAAAAGGATGGATCTAGGTGATTTGGAACACACATGGGAAAACAGAGGAAAAAGTGAAAAGGGGCTGATTGCCTGTACGCAGATTGCTGGTCAGTGCACTTTTATGACTGTTCACAGTGCTCAGTAGAGTCTGCTTTATATTATTAAATTCCCTTTCTAAGGATTTTTCTATTATGTGTGGGTCTAAGAGCCAACAGCTGGAGTGGGATCCAGGGTCGGGGGCCAGGTGTCTGTGGTGCAAGCAGCTGGAGGGAGTACAAGTGTGTGAGTGAGTATGTGAGCTTTAACAAATACCAAGCCAGGCTTGCTGGTGAAATGGCCTGGGAATCAGGTGCGCTTGTGTTTCTGCAGGGGAAACCATGCGAGGAGCTGGCTCCCAGAGGGGCCAGGGGAGTCCTGGCCAGCTATCTTTGACCTCTCTGCGTGTACAGGTGCACTCGTACATGTGTATTTCTGTGAGCAGCAGGGCTTTACCAGCAGCAGGAGAGGGGCTCTGGACCTCTGGGATTCCTATGTCCAGGTGCTGGGATCCAGGGAGACTGGGATCCAGGAGGCAGGTACTGCCTAAGGCCAGCTGGACAGACAGATATTATACGAATATTCACACGTATACTTTATATATATCTCTTACTCATACACCCGTTTCCTGATCAGACAGAAGGGTGAAAAGATGAGCCTACTGAGGCTGTTTATGGTTGTGTCAGTGCTGATTAGCCTGTCTGTGCTGATCTGCGTATCCAGTTGTCTATATATGTGTTCTATATGTGTGTTTCCATGTGTGTGCCTACTGGGAATCCACTCCTAGCCAGGGGGTGAGGAGCTGTGACAGCCTCACCTCTATCAGGTCACTGGATTTCACACACAAACACAGCAAATAGTTTACATCTGTTTTAGTTTAGAAATGGGACTTGAAGTAAGAAACTTACATTTCTCTCTGAGTTTTTCTTGACTCATTACCACTCCTGCTAAAGGTTTTGCCAGCCCAGCTTCTGGAGTGAATCGTCTGCAGCGCTCAGTAATAATAATAACATCAACATAGTGCTTACATTGCAATCTCTGTCTGAAAAGCTCTTTGAAAACGTCTGCTAATTAATTCAATTAATTAATACAATTAGTCTGTAAAAACACTACACACTCCTCAAGTCATCCACTTGTAAAGCATTTCCCTCCTAACTTTTAAGAACTAAAAATATAAATGCGTTTAATTCCCTTAATACCTGTCATTCTTACTCTGTGCCAATTAAGAGCTTACATATTCCTACCTAACAACTAGAAATAAAGAGACACAGTGTGAGAGGAGGGAAGATTGTTTTAGGGTATTAAAGGGAATGTAATTAAATATTTGTTCAGGAGTAATTGTGCATAAATTGCATGAGAATTAAGTTTCATATCATTAGTACATCTTAATTAGTGTCTTTTTATGATCAATGTTTAACTCATAATTGTTTTGCTTTATTTTAAATTAAGTACTGCTTTGTAAGCCCTTTACTTAAATCCATTGCCCATGACTTTTTCTCTTGGCATTACAACTGATGTTTTTGATGTTATTAAATGACTGCCTGTGCCCACTACAATTTCCCAGTCATAACATCTCAACTCATTCCCCATATTAATTGAAATTAATTTTAGTATTTCTTGCCTCAGATTTTAGCATATTATTATATGTCGATATTAAAAAATACATGGGTGAAGTAGACTTGTGCACTTAGTTGGAAGCAGCAGTCTTCTCTAACTTTTGGAGATGAAAGGTTAAGTACATCAGGGGGAGGCAAGACAGCATTAAATAATAGAACAGGAAGATGTGAATTAAACCAGAGCATCTTTTGATCTGTATGATGGAGCACAGTTATAACAGGTGCATCAGAGCTACTTTGGCTGCTGGAGGTCATCTGGTCAAAAATTGCTGAATTATGCAGGAACAGGAAACTTTATGGATGATAAAAACACGAATAGAATTTTGCATAAGCATATTGCTTCCGAAGGAGGACGACTGACTCCCTATCTTCAGAAACATTAAGTTTTTGACAGCTCCTAAAAACCAGATTTCCATCTGTAACTAAACTTGCAATTCAAGGTAGAAGAGTCTATATCTTGGTCATAGAGATGGTGATAAATTGCCAATAAAAAACCTTTTAACAGACAAGTAGGAGAACAAGTAATTAAAAAAAACCCCAAACAACAAACCAAACCGAAAACCAAAAACATCTCAGTGTACTCAACATGAGATTTGGCATGTTTCTCTTTCTACATGCAACTTTCCATACGTTAACTACATATCTATGTCCCTACAGACAATATGTCAAATCTCCATTTCTATTTTTCATCATTTTAGCATGGAAAATTTGTAATCTTCTAATCTTGGTTGGGCATGACAGACAATTGTTCACAATTATCTAAGAATAACTGTATTGACAGTTCTTATTAATGTGTAGTTTTGCAAGTCATTCTGAGAATATAAGAACAGCTCTTCTGGATCAGACTACCACTGCATCTAGTTAAATACTCTCTAAGAGAGCAAGGGAGCCTGGGCTTTTCATTTAATCCATTCTCTTTGCATTTCCCAGTATCTACACTTGTTTTATTAAGAATAATAGAAGTCATAACCCTGTTAATCCCCTCCACTATCTTGTTTATGAATATGGGGTCCATGAATTTGTCTAGTTTCTATCTGCCTCGAGAGCTTCCTGTGACAAAACCGTGGCAGTAATTTCAGTTATCATTATACCTAGCTGAAGAAAATAACACCTCCATGACCAAGCTGATGTTTCTTTAACAGCCCTTCATGTTTAAGAAGCTCATGTCAATTGTCAGAACCACTTTAGAAAGAGCGGCAAATGAATGTGATTTCATTCAAAAGGCCAGCACCCTTTTGCCTGAAAACAATCATTAAAATAATAGTAAAGCTGAGCCCAGATCTTGGAAGTCTTTGTCCCTAGCCACTAGGTTGAGCCACTCTTACTGCTCTGTATTTGAGAGGCACTGCAATCACAGAGGAGGTGAGAAATAGGAGGAGTTAGGTTAACTGATGTTTTCAGGTGGAAATGAAACAGCCCTCACTGCATGGCATGCCCTCAGAGTAGCAGAGCTTCTGCTGTAAACAAGGTGTCAGTGTGCATAAAGGAAAAGATCAAGAAGTGGATGTGTTAGTCAGTTATAATGGGACTACAAGACATCGTCACAGTGTGGTCATGGGAGACACAGACACAGCCTTCGGAACACATCCAAGGAAGCTGAAATTAAAGGCCAGTCTGAAAAGAGCTACTAGGACAAATTGAGACTGACAAGATGAGCTTAGCTCCTTTAGCTTCACTAAACACGAGGGCGAATTGAATGACCTACCATCTCTGAACCTTGTTTTCCTCTGTTTCAGAGTCTGAGAGTAGCTGAAAATACACAAAGTAAATATTCATGAAGGAGAGAAGCTATTTCTGTTAAAGCAACAAGTTAACTTTTTAAGTTTAAGCACAAAAAATGGATACAAATTGGCTAAGCCAAAAATTAGGTTTCCAGCGATATTCCAAAACAGTCATACCATACTAATAATAGGGATAAAATGAATAATTTTAAGATGCAGTTAAATCATGCTATTGAACAGGTAGATAATGAAGTTACCAATAATAATCGAAGATCACATTTGGTGATCTGGGAATTTCTCTATTCTGAGGAGTTTCCAACAGTTAATCTACCATGCTTATCTTCAAGGGATGACATCCAGGGCTACTTACACTGGGAATGGAAAACGATATTGTTTAGTAAGACAGCATGTGCCTTCGGTGCAATCCTGATTGAGAAGATATTGTGGAGGCAAGAGCAGTGATAATCTCCCCCCATTCTCCCTGTGGGTTCATTGCCCTGTTGCACTCTGCTTTGATTGCTTCAATGTTAAATCTGATACCTGTGGACATTCATTCTAAAACTATTGTGACAGGTGCCTGCTGCTGTACAAACCTCTTTGAGAAATGGTTTAGTGGTTAGCAGAAACCTTTTCCTTCAAGAACTATAAGGACTTTAAAAGCTACTCATTTGATAAGAGCTGTTATTTCAATGATAACTAAAGAAAAATATTGAACATTAAAAAACCAGGTATTTCTTTGGCCATTTTCTTTTGATTTATTTCTGACTTGAAAACATGGAGATGTGACAGAGCAAGAAAAATCAGGTTAGGAAGATACTCAGAAATTAAATGACCAACCTTGATTTTAACTAAGATATCGAAGAATAAAGTTCTGGTAATTTTTTACATCATGTATTATATGCTGTCATTATATGCCGCAAATAAATGTGTCTTTTCACACTCTGACAATATCTTCATGCTGACATGTCAATATTTTGATAGTTGCCTAAAAATTTTTTCCCAGTCACATATTCAATTCACCAAGAACAACAGGCAAGTTTACATATCTATATCACCAGCAGCCAGACTTTTCAGATATTCTTTTGGAATAAATCAGATACCATTAATATGGTTCAGGGATGGCCATATCCCACCAAATGCACAAGGTCCAGTAATTTGTAATGTAACATTTAATACTAAGATCTCAGAAAAATACGGCACTGTGCTCTTCGTGAAAATATAGTTCAACTTGGGACCTTAGACTACTGAAAACTGGTCTTTAAATCAATCTGATTGTAAGTCATTTAGAAGGCTCAGTTCCACTTTCAGAGACAGCTGGAACCTTAGCACTGACTGCAGTGAGACCACAATCTATCAGCAAGTTGATATTAAAAAGCAAATAACCATTTTTAACATGTAATACTTGGTTTAAAGAATGGAGAACAGGATATGAAAGAAATGAGAACAAGGTGTGCGTGCAAAAGTGTGAGAGAGAAGAGATATAACTGCCAATAGAAAAAAAGACATAGGTTCCTGATGGTGATGTTAATGAGAGAAATGAGAAGAGAATCTCCACATTTTGCTGGTGGAAAAATACAGTGATTTTCTAATGGTGAATGTTGAAACCCTATCATCACCAAGTGGATTTAAGGTAAAACACCTCCACATGGAGGATAATCTCATATTTGTGTCAGGATGGGGGATGGTATTGATTCTCTATTCAATACTTCAGCTCCTGCATTCTGCCATTCTGTCCATCAAATGTGTTCACTTCCCTCTCTTCTGAGATATAGAACCATTCCATTGTACTGTGCACTGTTAATCTCTTGCTGCAATTTCTGAAATCTGTGAAATCACTTTTTATGCAGTTTATATTTCAAATCTCTTCAGGGTAGATTTGTGGCTCTGTATAAGTCTTTTTCCTTTGTATGAAATGTATCAAAAAACAAGATGCAGTCACAAAATGTTCCCTTTACTGGTGAGTGTACATGTTCATTTGATTTTTATCTTTCTGAAGACAAATGTATCATTACATTCTCCCAGAAACATGTAGTGAAAAACTGGAAATACTTTGTTTGCATTTTTATGGAAGTTATGATAGCATCCTTGTGTCTGAAACACGGCTATGCCTTATAAAACAGATGAAATACAATGTTCCTCATGCTTAGCAAGATGTATTAGTAAGCATGAATAAATAATTTCAACAATTTGTGCTACAAGATTCATGCAGCAGCTTGTCCCATTGTTGTGTCCATACCCTAAGCTGCAGCCTATCAAAGGGAGGACTTAATATAAGCCTATTATCTCTGAAGTTTGTTGATTTTACAGAAAAGCCCTCCTCCAAACAAAAAACAAACAAACAGGCAAACCGCCCTCCCCCCCCCCCCCAAAAAAAAACCCAACAAAAAAACAACACTCTTTAACTTCCTCTTAGACACATATCCAAAGCAAAAACAGACAAAATACCTTCTGGACATGAATTGTTAACTTTTGTGAAGATGCCCATGGGTGATGGGATTAACTATCACAGACTTCTTGAGGCATTGCGTGCACATTTCTCAAATACTTTAGACACTTCCCCAAAATGCCTAGAAGAAAAGCCAATCCTACTGAGGAGGAGAGAGGATAAGATCCTTTTGCATCATATTCTCACTGATTCTCCTGAGAAACAATTGAGTTTTGAGTGTTTGGGCTTGTACAAGTTTCCTAATAAGAGAATTACTACTCATCTGAAATGGATCTCAGACAGCCTGACTACAGCTCTGTCTGAGCCAAAACCTCCTCCTCCTCAGGCTTCACAAAGCCCTTGAGTGCAGCTGTGTCAGAGGTTCCATTACAGAGACGGACAGAAAGTGGATTTATGCCTGCTTGTGATTTCTGTAGACCTAAAGGAATGGATGATGAAGATAAGGCAAATGTCAACTTTGAACAGTGTTACTTTTCCAACAATATGCTAATCATATATTACATGATGTGGTGTTTTAGGGGGTTTCTATTACATATCAGTTTCCAAATGTCTCATTCTAGGTTGTTATTTCTTTGATGATTTCCGTATGGTGCTTTTCTAGCCTTTTGAGGGAATTCAGACGCAACCAGTATTAAAAAATACTTAATGTTTGTCTCAGATGCTTAGGTTACAGCATAAAAAGAATATACTATGAGTAAAATAAAAGCCCTCACTGTTTTACTTCCTCTGTTTCTGGACCTCAGCTGAGTAAAAAGCCTAATGTACTATGCCTACATAGTGGACACCTACTAGGTGCATATAAGGTGCAAAATCTTAGAACAGACCTGGTATATTGAATTGTCTGCAGAGTTCTTCTTTCAAAATTAACCAGTCCTGAGTATTTGCTCCAAGTGGAAAATGCACTTTTCCCACTCACTAGGGAGGAAATTCTAAGCCTTTTATCCCTTTTAACTCAACAGATTAAAATATCATGACATAGGAGTGACCATCATTGTGAACATTTTATTCACTGCCAGTTCTTTGACAAAGAAGAGACAATCATTTGGTTTTTTATTAAATATACTTTATAGTGGACCATATCCTCATAAGAGACCTCTTAATGAGGGTAAGGACAGGGTTATATGTAAAAACTTTGTTCGTGGGGTCAGTAGCTGATACCACACCTTACTATCAAAGTTACTTTAGCAATAAACAAAGTGGGAGGGCAGAAAGCAGCAAAAGACTCCTCCATAGGTAAGACCAACAAACCACCTCTCCTTAATTCCACTTGGGGAAAGCAATGACAGGGTCATAGGTGAGTGAGTGTCACGGTCTGGGCAATCTCTCCAGCACCAGCAGGTTAATGCAGTGACAAACCATCATCATCCTTGGCCACCCAGCTCTTGGTATTTTCCACCAAGACATCTCCAGATCCTATGGGCTGTTCTCATTGTTGGCACCCTCTGTGCTGCCTGGAACACGCTTAATTAAACATAGACAGCACACACAGATTGGCTGCTAAGTTTTTGTGAGTGTGTTTTGCTGAATAATCACAACCAGGTGTATAGATGACCACAGCCTGCTTTGCTGTGCTCTGAGTCTTCTTAACACACACGCTGAAAGCATAAGACAAGATTTAGGCAAGGAGCAGGTAGGAGAAGTGATTTAGTGTGCTGGTGGCTGCTGCATCCCATGAGAACATGTCAAAAGATCTGTATCTGAGCTTCTGTGTGCAAAAGCACGAGGAAAATGGTGTAATATCACATTGTTGGCTCTGGAAAACCCTGCCACAAAAGCCCAGGTGAACATTGTGGAACATGCTCCTGAGCAATGGCTGGCTCCACAGACTGGGATTCATGAGGGGAGGCTATGACTCCAAGTTACTCTTCTTTGTACTGCATTCATGGCCTAAGTTCTGACAGCTCTCAATATATTTAATTTGCTAAGTAACATAATACCAATTTTTCACAGGACCTGTGCTATTCAGTCATATAATTTTTGCCCTTATAAATTTTTCTTTAAAAACCTTAACAAAAGCAGTCTAGAAAAGTTTCAAAATAGTCATTTCAAACAAAGCTTCCATAACTAATATGAGAAATTGCAGAAAATTATAGCAATATTTTAAAGCTTTCAACAATTTTTCACAGGAAACCTAGAAGATCAGCTTTAATTTCACTGACATATTTGATATGCTAGCAATGAATTCTTGCAAAAGGTACTAACTGATTTATAGTTTTAATCTATGTACAGTGAGTGCTTTATGGAAATCCCAAGAATTGTGGGCTACTATTTAACACATCCCTAGTAACAGGAACTTTTTAAAAAAATCAAACACATAAAAACCACATTGTTTCATCTTTTTATATGAAAATTAGCATGAGATTGAAAACAAAAACACTGAATGCTGGTGATATGACGAAAAGCAATCTTAAATCATCCAAAATTGTATTAACAGACAGAAGCTATTTGTTCTTTGTTGCTTTTTCTTGCTCTTATTATTCTTAGTATTCTTTCTCAGAAAGTTCAGCATGTCCAGACAGAGTAACAAGTGCAAAACATTGACTAATCCAGAAATATCTTAATGAACCAAAATGAAAGGGTTGAATTATCTATTTTAAAAAAAAAAAAAAAAAAATGTTTCCTGTTATGAACAAGTTCAAGCTTTGCTAAAGGAACATTCTGCACAGGCACAGATATCCATGTACAAGCCTTGTACTCAATTGATAGCTGAGGTTAAACCATGACAAACAGTAAAAACCCCAGACACCAACCAAACCTGAAGGGTTTCAGTCCCAATACACATGAAGATGAGCAGAAGACATCAAAATTATGTTAAATTAAGGTGAAACTAGGTTTAAGTTGTCCTGATTTGGCTTCTACATAGTGGAAATATTTTTGCTGTATCTACATTCACCAATGTGTCTAAATGAGGCACAGGAGACATTCTGTAGGACATAATTACTGGAAGATAAAAGTGGAGTATCTTATACCAGGTTCCATGATCAGCAGTGTGGACTTCTTTTGCATTTGTTTATGCTATTCATGACCAATCACTTCTTTGATGTTTGCAGATGGGTAGTGCAGCTGATTTCAGAGCACATCTTCTTTGATGATCCCTGTCATTGGATTATGGTCTGCTCTCTTCTACCTACAACAGGTTTCTGAGACCAAGGAGTCCAGAAATCAGGGTTAGCTCACTGTGACCCTAAGCAAGAACTGTAGACTGTATGATGCCCCCACTACTCCTCACTGCTGAGTGAACAAGAATTAAAGGGATGCAGAGGCAGAAAATAGTTAAAGTAAAAAGCGTTATTGCTTTATCGTACACCACAACATCTGTTTTTCCTCTTCCCTTGAAAAGCCTGCTGCAGGCAAAAGAGCACAGGTTGGTTTTAATTGTTCCTGCTGTCTGCCATAAAATACATTATGCCATTGCTCCAACTGAATAATGGAAGCAGAAGCATGATTGATAAAGAGATAAGCCAGGTTAATTGGCTTTATTTCAACAAACATCAATTAATTAAATTAAACACCAGAGGGAGGGCATCTGCTCACTCTAGTTCAGCCTGGAGTTCCTCCTTTCTTCTCTCTGCTGATCATGAACAGCCACAGGGCTCCCTGGAATACCTCCAGGAAGGGCGACCTAATAACGAATTTTTTCAAAATTGTCACATGGTCTGTACTCTTAATCTTTCTACAACTCAGTCAGCTAAAAGAAGCCTTCAACACAGTTAGCCCTTCATGATTCCTCAGCTCTCTCAGCAGGAATAAAAAAATTAAAATCCCCTGGAAAGGAAACTGTAATCAATCTGTCTCCTGTAATTTGGCTTGCAGGGTTTTTGTTAATTTTCTTTTTAATTATGGTCTACAGTCAAGGAAGACATTTATTGTTAAAGTTCATTCCATCCTCTACATGCCAATAAAAAACAAAATTGGTAATTTTTGATGAATAATTATTTTTCATCACAACAATTTGTCAATTAGACAAAATGAAAATTTCCTCCTTTTTTGTTGCATAAATTTAAGCTTTCTCAGAAAAAAAGAAAGAGATTTCCTACCTTCTCCTATTTTTTTATTCTTTGTTTCTATAGGTGTTTCTGTTGGTGTAATAAATGTAAAAGAAGTGTGAGAGAAAAATGGGTGGAATTGTCACTGATGAATTTTTTGTAGTAGTATGAAGATTGTCTCGTCACAAAAGACACACAGACACACACATATGGTTGTATCCACCTCTGTAAATCTTACATACAATCAATCTTAAACAGATTTAAGATCAGAGAAAATGCAGAAGGCAATCAAGAAGTCTTCTACTTGAAAACATTCCCCAAATTAGGATGAAAATACAAATACAAACCCAGACAGATGATGACCTATTCTGTTCCTAATCCAATGTTTACAACCTCTCATTCAAGATCATGACTCTCAGAAGACTCTTATTCCCATCTAGATTTTCTTCGGACAAAACCCACACCTCCCCTAAAATGTGTATAGAAGTGAAAACAGTGTAGTCCAGCCTAGAACTGAGCACATTTGGAGGATTACTTTGAACATTTTGTACATTAGATTCATGATTATACATCCTTATATTGAATCTGGTACTTTCACCTCAGTAAACTATGCTGGATTACTTTCAGTTTGCCATTCCCCTTACCTCAATGCTAGTCATTCCCCAGTTCACTTCTGTGTAGCTGGAAATTCTTACTGAAGCATATTACCCCATTCTTGTCCTCATTAAATAGTACCCTATTTATTTTAACTCAATAATGCAAATTATCACAATTTTTTCTTAATTCTAAATCTATCTTTCACTGTACTTCCACCTGTGTCACCTCTCTAGACAGAAGTTAAATATAAGTGGAGTAACAGGACTGTCTTTTTAATTGTCCTGTTAGTTCATGAAAGTGATGCATAATACCAGACATAAAGAAACACAGGGGATACCACCCAATAATATCTTTTCAGTTTACTTGTGACCCTTTGATAATTACTTCCACTTGTTTATGTGACTGTTGTTGAAGGCAGTGTCAATAACCTGAAAATACACAGTATCTACTTCTCTGGAAAAGCCCTGTTATCCGTCACACAATGTGGTTTTATATGATTTGTTCTTGACAAATACTTGTTGGATATTTCTCAGCCCTTCAAGGTTTGCCAATAGGTTGATATTCCAGTATTTCTCCAGGCCTTAAAACTTAAATATCCCAGTCATTCTTTCCTACCCTTTTTAAAGAAGGATCTATCTTCGCCCATTTCCAATCTTCTGGAACTTCTCTCCACAAATTTTCCCAAGGGTTTGCTTGGAGACTGCTGTATATACAGTTCCACTGTATGTACACTTCCCTTGCTCTCCCAAAGCTTCTTCAAGAACTAAGAGGAGCTTCCTACATGGAAGGTAGCTTCATGCAACACAATTCGATGCACAATTCTGTGTAAATCATTAAGGTATTTCCCATCAGCTTCTAGGATTTCTGCTCAGGTCTTATATGTGTCTTAATTCCTTACTTCATATACTATACAGAATCCTTACACTTCAACACACAAAACCAGAGAAAATCACAGTCTATGACCTCTACTCATATGAATTAACTCCTCTAGGTACAAATTATTAGCATAAATATTCAATCAAACTCTTGTTGACTCTTCTTTGGCCAGATGTGGTGTTATGGTTGCTATTATGTGTCCAAAACAATTTTCAAGTCATTTAACTCCAAACTCTGCTCACAGTTGTAGCAATGAGATTTCTGAGATCCTCCTGTGTAGACCTGATTCCACACTCAAAAAAATACGTGTTGAGCATGCACCCAAATAGCAGCACGGGGTTTTTTTATGTTGCCCAGCTCAGATTTTAGTGTGCTTTTAGTACTTGCACTGCAGAGTACCCGTGTCTAGATGTGAAATACTGGCTCGTGTGGGTGAGAGCCTGCAATTCTTTCCATGTACATGTTGTTGGTCTTATGAGGTTTGTGTTTCACTATAGTTCGCAGAATTCCCGAAACCCCTCCAGGTCAGATATCAGAGTTACATGTGGCATCTCTCCTCTCTTGTAAGGAGGCTGAACCTGGCTTTTTTGTCCAGCACTGATCCCATGACATTGCTTTAGGCCTCAGGAGCAAGGTGGTACTGAAAATGTTTTTTTATGTCTGCCACCTGTGGCCTGGCTACATTACTGGTAGGAATCCTTGAATCTGGGAAAATGTCTAACACGATCTTAGTCTGTCTTTAATCTAGACCTCAGCTATGTCTAAGAGTGGTTAGCAGCCAGTCAACTAGGTTTCTTGGTTTCTTGGTTCAGGCATCACCAGGCACAGAGTGCAGTCTGCAGCCAGAGAGAACAGAGAAGGAAGAGGGCATTCACTCGTGACTTTGTCACATTGTCTGTTCAGTAACAGTTAATCTTGTCAAGGCAGAAAGAGTACAGAAGTCCCCCGGTTTGTCATTGATTCCATAAGTTTTCATAAGATTCGAGTGTTTTGAAATTCGGACTGAAATTCCCTCTGTAGTTTATATAGCTGGGGAAAAACACATGAAAGTAACTTTCCCAATTCCTAAGAAAGGCCGTCGCTACACCTAAACATATTTTTGACCCATAAATACATCCCGGGCTTTCCATCATGTCCATATGTCTTTGGAACTTCATCTCTAGGCCAACCCAGTACAAGAGAAGTAGAAAACAGGTGAGCATGCAAAACTAAAACAAAAGCACTGTGGACTTAATATATCTATGTCTGTCTCTCGTTGTAGACAGTCACTGGCCTCATTGAGGGACAAATAAGCACAGTTACACATACATTATTATATGTAATTGTATTGTTACTTATCAGTTTCATTAAATACCTAGGAAAAAACTGTAACAATTCAAGGTACGGCATAAGCTGCAATGACATTAAACCTTTCATATTTATCTTTTCCCTTCACACTGTGGTAATGACCACATTAATTAGTAATGAAATTATTAAATACGAAAAGCATGAGCTGTGTTATGATACTACACATTGGCAACTTTCAAGGACTAGCTGGCTGCACACCTTGGAAGATGCATTCAGGGAGTTTTATTACTACTGCTGGTTGCAGCCTCTGGGCACTGAAGGCTTTTATGCAGCTAGGAGGACTAAACCAAGGCGACTGCTGTTTTGGTAAATTAAATGATCTAAAACAAACACAGCTGGATTGTGCTGCAATCTTGGGAAATGCTATGACCTTGACAGCCCTTCTCCCAGCTAAGCTGTGTTCCTCTGTTCTGTGGAGATCAAAATCTCACTTAATCCTGAAAATCACATATCTCAAAGCACAGCTGATCCTCTTGGCAGTCTCTTTAAAAGCGCAAGCAGATGAAGGCAGCTTCAATGTTCCAAGGGGTGTCTCCAACTTAGGATATGCCAGGTGGATGCTCTTCATGCATACCAGAGTGTACACTGTGCTGTACTGGACAGGTGAGCAGGAGTGCAAGCTCTAAGATGCTTTTCTTACTCCTCCCACCCAAACTTACAGTCATTCTCATCCATCTCTTTCCAAAGACTACAAGTCAAGATCCTTTTCATCATAATAGTTCTTTTATGAAGGACTAGAGTCACTGTGCAAGTCTTAATTATTCCCAAGGCTATAAACACTGTCCTCTAACAGAAGTTGTTCTCAGAGATTTGGTGCCAAAATAAAACAGTATTTATGTGATACCTGTGTGTCTACTAGCACAAGACTGCTGTCTGATTTCCTGGTATTGAGGAGATATTACAGTCCCATTTTAGACTATCAGAGTATTCATGTGTTGGCACAACAGACAAAGCTTTGACCCAGGATCAAAGGAAAAACTTCCTCTTTTAAGAAATTGACAGCTGGATCCCAGGCTGGCTAACACATATGGTTTGAAATGTCACTAAATGCCTGCTGCCAGGAACATCAATTGCTCTGCACAATTCTGACGTATTTCACAGAACACCTGAGGCTGGAAGGGATTTCTGGAGCCCATCTTGTCTGGCACCCCTGCTCAAGCTGGGTCACCTACATCAGGCTACCCAGTATCATGTCCAGGTGACCAGTTACCCCTGGGTGATCCAAAGCCACTCCTCTGCCATAAGGATGACGATGCCAGTTTTCTACTGATATGATAGGGAACAAACTTTGGCATTGGAAACAGGTTAAGTAAAATCCTCCTCTCTCTAAGACCTATTTTCTCCCTTGTAGGAATCCTGAGCTATTCGCTATCACCCAGTGGAACAGAAGTTCTCCTTGCACAGAGAATTTAGAGGTCCTAGTAGTGTTTCTGTGTATTGCACTATCTCATAGAACTGCAACAAATACCACTGCCTAATGCCCACTGAAAATCAACACTAAAAACTCTTTCCCCTCATTACAGACACAAATGACAGGCTTTCAGAATGATTAGCTGGAAATTGCCTTTTCCATCAGATACAAGCCCAGAGGAAGGAGGGTGCCAGAGAAAGAAGATGCTTATATGGGCTTCTTTGTAATGCAAATGTAGGAACATGCTTTTTATCTTCAGACAAGTGCAAGTGCTTCACAAAGATTTTATTTAAAGCTTGTGTTCTCATGCATTACAAAATGAAGCAAAGAGACATGCCAGCATTAATGAACTTCTAGGGGCTGAATTATTAGTTCTGAGGAATAGAGAGAGAGAGAGAGAGAGAGAGAGAGAGAGAGAGAGAGATAAAGAAAGAGCACACAATTTAATGTCAGGCTTGTTAACAAAGAGAAAAATGTTATTCATGCAAGGAATATGGTGGAATTGAGTCACATCTCTATTTACTCTGGGGACTTCATATAAACACAAAACCAGTTCTGTCTCTATCAACATTTAAATCACTCCAATGCATCGCTAAGATCCCCTTTTTTGGCTGTTTTTCTCACATTTCCATATCACAAAGCTCTGATAGCTGTGGTGACAGGAAGATGCAGTTCAAGAGAACACATCTGCCTACAAGGCACTCACTCTGTTATGTGCTTGCCTGGCATTTAACAGTGATGTTGTAAATACATAATGTCGTGACTTCCTTCCATCCACTTTCATTTTTGCTCAGAAACATGTGCAGAATGGGCTCTGCACAATGGGCAGAGCTTCACAGGCAAGTCAGGAGAGATGAGAAGAAGCAAAAACACTAGACAAACAAAAAACCCAAAGCCAAAACAAACCCCAGAAAAATAAATAATTCCATTCATAAAATCTTTATTCCCTTTCACTATCAGATAAATCTTCAGGAAGAGAACAACAAATGCCACATCCCAATATGGGGATTCTTCTGCTCTTCTCCATCTCTGCTGCCACAGGCACCCTATTTCCCTCTGGACAGTAGTTTCCAAATAGGTGAGCAAGGTGAGCCTGACACACATCTAAGGGTATCCAAAAAAAGAGGTGGAATAATGCCATTTCGCAGTTGATCTGTGAAGCTCAAGTTAGCCAAGTAGCTGATACAGATTGTCTTGGCAAATGCAGAGCCTCCAGCAGTACAGCTGGTCCAGCGCTGGACTCAGAGGAAGGATCAATTGACTTTGCAAGGCCCTTTTCCATCTTACTTTCTGCAAGGCAGAGGCTGCCTGAAATTCAAGTTGGAATTGATTGACTACTGACAGAAGAGAGTAGAAAAACTTACTATCTAGGGTGTATGATCCTACTATAGGATGTAGGATCCTACTTCTAAATATTTTGAAGATCATGTAATCCACAGCACCTTGGCAATGAGCTCATTTATGTATTATTCCAGGTCTCACTTTCCAAAAGCATCCAACAAGGTAGAAGATCTTTCACCAATGCCCAACATCAAAGGTTGTGGCATAGCAGGCAGTTCACTTGTCTTCATGACTATTTGGCCATCCTTGGGAAGAAAAGGATAGGAACAGCTCATTTAAGATGTTGAAATGGGAACCTGAACTATAGTGTATAAAATTTGTCTTCCAATAATGCTGCATCTTATTGAGGGAAGCACTTCAGCCTAAATTAAGGCACCTCTTTGAAAAACTTTGATTCATACATACTGCTATTAAGTCATTCTGAAAAAAAAGCAGGGAAGGAAGGAGAGAGAGAGAAAGGCCACTTTATTGTAGGAAGAACTGTTGAAAAGATTTCTACATCCACAGAACATACTGATTAGAGGTTTTCAAGGGTGCTCATAATGCTGCATACTTCTTAGGCAAAAAAAAATCCCATTTTGCTTAAAGAAGGGGGTGAACTCCTAGAAGCTAATAATTCAAGAGTTTTTCTTCAGCCTTCCTTCCTTGGAAGCTGTGTTTTAGAAGCAACGGTAGGCATATTGCACCTATTGAAGGGCTGTGAAATAACAGATAAGAGAAATTTGTAGAAAAGAAAATTTGTAGAAATACAAAGCAGGTATTGCATTCTAAAGAAGAAAACAGTCCTCACCTTCCAACCTGTAAAAAGACATTAACTACAAATGAAAAAAGCAGGATTTAGAACTCTTGCTGAACTTACCTGCTGAATAATTCATGAAAGCCCAAGCTGGGTCTGTTTGAACAGCTCCACTAATCACCAAGGATTATTTAGTGATTGCTCTTTGGAACACAAATTTTAAAAACCCAAAAAACCACCTAAACCTAAAAAATGTAAAGATCTTCAGAAGAAATAAAATATCTGCAGGCAACACGTGGCTTCCAAGTAATTGGAGTAACCTTTGCCTTCTCTCAAACTCCATCCTATAGCCAGAAAAATCCCACCTGTCTTGCAGAGAACAAGGGTATTAACTACCCAGGGTCATTGCTATTCACTGAAGCTCACTCCCCACAGCAGGAAGTCCTCTCAGGGGGGTGGAGTTAAATGGCCCTGGAGCAGTAGGGTGAACAGGGATAAAGAACTTACTGGGACGCCTGGCTGAAAGTGAAGCCTGTTCCATCCTATCCATTCATCAACTTGGACAATTCATCCTGTACATTCACAAATTCCTGCTTATTTCAACACTTGCTTTTCAGCAACACAAGACAATATATTTTCCCTCAAATAGAGGTCTTATTTCCTTCTTTGCTTTGTCTAATATTTATGAATGCTTATTTTCAACTTGCCTAACACCCACTGCTGTTACATGGCTCCTGTAAAGCCATGCCTGCGGCATATCACGACATCAGTACGTCTACACTTTGGTACAGCAGCTTCTTCTATCGAGCCTGCCTGGCAAAGTGCCAAGATATCAGAAACCACCTCTTGATATGAGAGTACCAGCAACTCCTTTATGGGGTGATTGAGAGGTAGAAGACTGGTGATCAGACCCAAGCAATCGCTGTCCTCAACTCCCCATCATGGGAGATGCTGCTGTCACTGTGGCATCAGAACGTCGCTCTGAGCTCTTCCTTGTTTCTTCTCCTTCTGTTCTGCTTTCTGACTTCCATATGCTATGTGTGGGCAATCAGTATGTAAAAGTGGGGAGGCTTTACAGTGAATTCTGTAGTCACATCTTCTCAGGTGATTGACACCTGGTGACATAGCGAAGCCAGAAGTGCTCAAATGGCTGCCCTGGGGTTTTGGGAATGGATCCTATATTTCATGCCTAGATCGCAAATGCCCAGCTATGACAATGCACTGGAGTATGAAGACAACCACCTCAAATCTTAATTTGGCAAATCTTCTGTACCCAAGACAGCCTGGAGAGAGTTTATACAGAGAAAAAATGCTGAGAAACAACTACATAGAAGCACATGTGGGATTTAAGGCAAGAATGAGCATTAGCTGATGGCATTCTGGCTGACTACTCAGAGCAGGAGCTCAGGACCCAGCAATCAGCTGGAGCCCTTCCAGTCACATCCTTTCCAGGATAATAGACTTTGAAAATAGCGCCCCAGTGCCTTCTGCCCCACAGATGCAAAGAGCTATCTGTAAAGCTTTAACATCATGTTTGAGCTTACTGAGGTGTCAGGCATCAGAGTATCCCTAAAAATCTGTAACTTAAATCAGGGACCTAAATACCATTTTTAAATCCCACTTCTGAAATTCTCATTATGTTACCATGGAAGAGAATATTGTTAACATTGCAAACTAAAGCTCTTGGGAAAAATGCAAATTGAATGCATATATTTTATTGCCTAAATCAAGTCCCTGATCAGGATGGGGTGGGAGGAAGGAAGATATAGATGGAAAAGAAATTTGTGAGTGATACTCACTTGTTCATCATTTGCTCAGGGGTCCAGTACATTTCCTTCTCTTTAACCATACACTTCTACATGCCTTAAAGCCTCCCTGAAGAGATTCAGATTTTCTTGTCTATGAAGATGTAACGTGCAATTAAGCAAGAAGGGAGAGTTTTTATTTTATTCCAGTATTTCTTTTTCATCCACTGAAACCATGAACCATAATTAGTTCAGTTAAGTTGAGAGGCAAATAGCAAGATTCTGCAATCCATGGAATTGAATCTCGGGTATTTGTTCACAGAAGTGGGAATTGCTTTATTGTCTCTGTCAAGAATAGTTCCTCAACTATGTAAACTCTCCAAAAGGCTTACAACTGAGAATCAAATGTATTCTCCAAGGAGCACTTGCTCTTATGGTATTCTTCCCTCCTCTATTTTTGTACAAACTCAACACTAGTATCTTGGATTTCACAGCTAAAATCCACTGAAATGTTGTCATGCCTAAGCACCATCTCCTGACATCTCCCTCCTGAAGCTTACAGTACACTATTTGTTGGACTTCAACTGAACAACATAGCGAAAACAGCTGGATCGGCAGCATGCAAATCTGAAGTATATTTATATTTACATCTCTTTATATTTACATTTATATTAGTTATATTTATATTTATATTTATATTTTACATATATATTTATATATATCTATCTGAAGCATTGCATTGGGGTGTTTTTAGGTATGTGGCAAGAGGATACTATCTAACAACATGAAAAGTGAAGTGAGCACACTCAAATGTCTTTATCTGCCCTTCCTAGAGCCAGAAATCAATACCTTCTCCTCATCTAAAGCACAGTTACTTTACATTCCTGTCTCCGTTGCTACACCTCAACTAGCACAAGGAAGAAAGAATGTCACAACACAGTTTATATGCAGGTCTGTAGGAGCTGGGACAGTAGTACAGCTCCTGTCCTCCATCTTCAGTGTGCTTCTTTCCTGGCGATGAAAGGACAATGTTTTCATTGCCCTTAGGTGGGAATAATAAGGAAGACCTTCATGGTTCAGTAAGCTTTTGGCCATTCCTCTCAGCCAGGACTGTCCATTGAAGTGCCACAAAGGCAGCAATGGAGCACATACACACCGCAGGCCAAACTGTATCACCAACTAAGAAAATTTCAATACTTTTTTGACCGAAAATGTGTTTAAAATTTGACCTGGAGGCAAGAAGCACACATATGCAGTTCTGAAGAGCTGCAGTGTTTCTGAAAGCCCCCAGCTACACAACTCTGACCTCCTTTTTTATGAGCTTCTTCGTGTACCACTATAACAATACAAGTATGTTTATGTAGGAACATAAAACTTCCAGTCCAGAACTAAATTGGTCCCTCCCACCCGACCTCCTCTTCTGGCAGATGCTTCAGAGCAATGGCAGAGGCTCCAAAGTGTGTCTATAGAAGAACTAAGGTTGACTGGTCAAAGGAAATTAATATCTTTACCTCTTCTATTGCATTCAGAAGTAGTCAAATTCATTTTGTTGACAAAATGGCTAGCAGACAAAAAAAGAGATCTCAAGCATCGCTGACACAAAGTTAATAATGCCACTAGAACTCAGACTTATTACAAGGTTCAGACCCCATAAAACTGCAGAGAGCTGTGTTGCTCAGAGGGAGGAGTTCAGGCCCTTGAGGGCTGCTTTATTAAGGCAGCAAATTGGCCTTTGAGATAGGTATTATACCATCAGTGACGATGAAGGGCAGGATCCCATCAGCTGATTGCAGTTTTCTAGCCCATTATTTATTTACGCAGATAATTTATTCCTCTGAAGTGCAAACATTTATCAACAATTCCATTACCTAACTTTTCCTTCTAAGTTCTTTGTAGGACTAGGCACACTGACAGCTTCAGTAACTACCATCTAATTAAAGTAATTGTTGGACTGCATTTCTTATTCTGTTTCATGTATAATTATACTCCATGGGAAATCTTGTGGGATTTGAAACAGACTTTTAATCTATTCCACATGAATCAAAAACAACTCCCAAGAAAATAATTTAATAGTCATGTTTAACAGTGTGCCACTTCATTTGCACCAGAGGTTTCACAGTCTCAGTGCTACTCACAGACCTTTTCAGTCACACAGGGACAACAAAAAGGCTCTTTCAAAAGGCAAAAGCTTCCTAAAAAAATTTGTACATTAATTAAATTGGTTTTAAAGAGAAATCTTTTCTGATTTGTTTGGACAAACTCTCCTACAGAGACTGACAGCTAAACAACCTGAAATTTTATGGACAGTTGAACTTTTTTTTTTTAATTTTGTTTCTTAAATTTACCAAGACCCATTCATACTCTCATGAATTCTCCTTCCTTACTACGTGGCATGAAAGCACTACCAATTTTGGTTTATTGATAGCATGTACTTTCACTACTACTCTGTTTATAACATAAGTTAGGTTCAAAATGTCTTATTCTGTCTATAACTGATATTGTTACATTTCTTCACTGTAAATGGTTCTACTAAAGAGGATACAGGGAAAAAGAAAAAAAAAACCCTGCCACTTCTGTGGTATTGTCATGCTCAGAGTGATGTAACTAGGGTCCAGACAGGACAAATGCATTGGAAAAGGACATTTATGAGGTTACCTGTGGCTACATTTAAATTCAGCTGCTGGTGTGCGCCATATCAGGATACCAGAGCATCAGTCAATGATCTGCTTGAGCAAGACACAGTCCTCTTAAAACATATCAACAATTTTCTTTCTGTAGAAAAGAACACACAAAAGTAAATGATGAAAACTTGATCTCAGTTGAGCATGGAGCCAGGTATTTCGAGGACCAACACCTTACTGACCCAAAAATGGGAAAGCAATCCTATGTCCCTTAATTTAAACATGTCACACAGAGAAGACATAACTTCTTATTATTCTCTCTGAAACTTGAACTCTTCTTTCACAATTTGAACTGAAAATTGTTCAAGTTGTCAGGTTCCTAACTCTAGAGCATTTAAAGAAAAAAACTCAAATATACTTTTCTTTGGGAAGTTTTTAAAATCTAATTATGGATGTCCAGCTTTGCTTTAGAGATATAAACAAGTAGAAGGTGTCTAATTCTACAGGTATTTCATATACAATACAGAAACACTTCAGAGTAGGAAGCATTCAGGGATCTTTGTTTCATCTCCCAAGGAACAGAAACAGTGCCTGTAGTTATGCTTCTGAATAACAAACCCTGCCATTTAGACTGAAACACTGTAGCTTGATTACTTGCAGGTTTTCATATTGGCTAAAATTACCAGATAAGTGGATCTACAACGTTCTCCTTTCACGCTTTATCACACTGTCTTTCTGTGATTACAGTTCATTAAATTAGGAGTGGTCATTAGAAATAGAGGTTGCCAAGCTATTTATCAGGTTAATTAACTCAGCATCTTCCTGCTGCCTTATTGGTTTGGCAGTCTGAAGCCATTGGACAAACAATTTTATGGAGATGTTTATTGCAGTTATAGGATATTACATAGGTATTGAACTTTACTGTCATGTCAGCTAGCCAGTGCTTATTTAAACCGCAATTATCTTATGCAGGTAGGTCTCAGCCTGCACTCAGACTTCATCCTGACTCATTACACAGGGAGGAATTTCACCCACCAAAAATACTCAGTTGTTTGTCAGGTACTAGCTGATAGGGCTTGCAGCTGGCCAAGGAGCGATTTCTTATCTCTGAATGGACAGCCTGAGCAGGATCATGTAACATGGAGATGGATCTGGGACACTGCAGTCAGAGCACTCAGCAGACAGAGTCATCCTACACACCTGGGCTTGCTCTTTGGCATTATCTACCACCTCACCAGGAGAAGCATCTAACAACATGCACTGCATGGTGCAACATAGGTTGAATACAGGTTTTGTGACTATCTCCTTATGTACTTACTGTAAAGCCCTCCATGATCATTTTGTGAGGCTTTTCTAACCTCATGCCACCAAAGTGACACTCAATTTTTTAAAACAACTGGGGAAAAAAATCACATTTTATCAGCATGATTACAGTGCCTTGACAAAGAACTAAATGCATTTTTCACTAATATTCATATATTGCATACAAATATTTGCCAGATGATTCACCTGCATTTTTGTAAAAAATTAATGCACAGTCCAACTCGTAAGCTAATGAAATGTCTGTGGATGAGCTCTTATTCTAATTGACCACTTACAGTTATACCACTTTGTGATATAAAAAAATGGACATTTTGAAAGAAAATTAATGTTATACAGGGAACAAAACATATTTCAAAGTGACTGCAAGACAAAGGAACTATTTTGTGAATTTCTTGAAAGGGTCAGGCACACAAAAACCATTCAAAAGCATTCTGTTTTGGAAACACTCTTGATACAGCAGTGCATTTCTGTGGGGTTTTCTTACTTTTCTTCCTTTTTTTTTTTTTTTTTTTTTTTTTTTTTTTTTTTTTTTTTTTTGGTCACCATAGAACAAAACTTAACTGCTTTAGATGGGTAAGAGCTCTGTGTGGACCAGTGGCATCCTGGAGCTGGGGGAGCTGTGGGGGATCCCAGAATGGCAGGCAGAGAACAGAGCAGCTGGGGGCACCCATGGGGCAGCCCCAGGAGCAGGGAATGGACGCTTCTCTGGCAGTGCTCCTGTGGTCTTGGCAATTTTATCCCATTCACTTCCATCAGATATGATAATTCTGGTGTTTCCCATTGCTGAAGCCAATAAGATTCTTCACACTGATTACAGAAGCAGCCAAATCAAGAGTATATATCCCATTGTAGGCAAGTTAGTGCTGAAGTAACAACTAAATATAATTACTATGATGGGATGTAATGAACATTCTATTATTATACCTGATTAATTTTGAACTAATTGAAGTAGCAGGCTTTCATTAGAGGGAATTTGATCTTACTGCCTCTTGATCATCATCTGTAGCAAAGAAGATACACAGCTCTGCAAGCACTACCTGTTTAAAGAGAAATCCAAGAAAATTCCTAGTCTCCTTCATGTTTGACTCCCTATATGTGTCTTTGTTAAGCATGTGTCTCTTAATTTGACAGAAAAGGCAAGCTTCATACAGCTAGTCAATGGAAACTAACATGAGGCTAAATCAGAGTTAATAAATATGAAAAAACTAACAGCAGGTGTTTACAGACGTGGTGGAGGTGGTGGCTGATACTTCCTTCTTGTACTGCACAATCAGGGATTCTAGTCTTTCAAGCAAGCCTGTTTCCTTTCAGTGCTTGATTTCGTGATTTCCCATCACACTTTTAGACTTGTTACAGATGTTAACATTAACCTTAGAACCTCTTCCAATATAAAAATCAGAAGGGAAATATATAACATATCAACAGAGTAATGAGTTTTTTGCTATAAAGAGGATCACTTAAAGTATTTTTTCATCATCAAAAAGACCAGCAGAAAATCTTAAAGGCCAGGAAAATGTCCTCCTGTTGAAAAAGGTGTGAACATTTAGTTCATTAGAGGTGTAAAGGGTGTTATTTGTTTTACCAAAATTGCAATAAAATGGTCGATTGAATATTGAAATGGTGAGATGCTCTTTTGCTGGTGGCAAATTCTAGTCCTTAGGGATTATTATATTGCATTTCAGATAGCTGGTGTCAGATGGCAAAAGAAGTTGGCAATATGGGATTTCTAAAGGCTCTTTAGAGCTAACCTTGTCGAAAACCCCTCTGGTGATAAGTGTGTCGAAAAGAGCGAAGAAAAACTTTTGAGTAAATGAAAATTGCTTTCAGAATAGCATTTTGCCTTAATGAAAAGGCTTATTTCCTTCACCAACATCAAACAGAAGTTTGATTTAAGAAAACTTTACTGCTATTAAAATAAATGTCAAGTTTCCCAGTGAAAAACCAGACAGTAGTGAGGGTGCATATGAAATAACACATGGGCTGACTTGCTGACCTTCTGTCCTCCTGCTAGCCAGAAGTCCTGTTGGATAGCTGTCCTAATAAAAGCATAGTAGAGGAATGGGTGATCTATGCCACTTACCCAGAAATTGATATGACACAAAGTCATAAGGCCTGTGGCGTTAAATGACTCTCACTGATTAAGAAATTATGTCGGTCTTCATCAGACAATATCACAGAATGCCACAGAAGGGGAAAGATCCCCAAAAGGCAGCAGAAGCTGATGTTAATCAAGAGAAGAGTCAACTGTGTTTTAGAGTCAACTGGAGTCTAAAACAGTGCAGGGTTTTTTCTCCTCTTTTTAGACTGATAAAAACAATTTGTGATGCATTCAACTCTAGACAGAAGAGTTAATCACACTCAACTTTCACAACTCATAGGTATTATCAAATATTGTCCAACCCATGAAATAATTTAAATAAATTTTGTTAATGCAGACATGTAAGTACAGGTGCATATATAGACTGCACAGAATTTTAAGACCCTTTTAGCCCAAGGGAAAATCGTATTTCAAATAGGTAAAGAAAAAGAGAATAAAGTCCCTAAGAGGTTCCATATCACAAAAGTACAGGAGTAAAAGAAAAAAAAATCACAAGTTCATGAACATAACATTCTGTTCTCTCTTTCTGATTTGGTAGTGTAGTTAAGTAACTTTAATGCAATGATGCCAAGTGCATAAAGCTTAAAGAGCAATTACAACCTGTTATATCAGTGGAAAAGCTACCATGAAATGTGTTGCAAAATTTCTGGGGAAGCAATCTAATTTTTAAAGAGCAACATTCTTCTTCTTTCCTGGAAAATAACAGTGCTGCATTTGGAGAAATTATATCAATCAAGAGAGAAAATTTACTATAAATAAAACTGAAAGTAGTCCTTCATTGTTCACACTAAAAAGAATAAAAAATAATTAAATAAATAAATAAATACAATAATCAGGCTTTCTAATATCATTCCAGTATAAATCCAGCATACTTGTTCATTGTACAGGCAAGATCGTGTTTAAAAATTACATTGGGTGGCTACATTGTTGAAGGATTTTTAATCCACATTTCGTTGTAAAGCCTACTGTTAAATTGGCCCAAATGTTTAGAAATTATTGCTACTTAGATTCCGAAACTTTACTTATACAGATGTGATATAATCAGAAGCACACTCAGTACTGCGAGTTCTGGGATTATACAGTACTCCACAGTAACTCACAGGTGCTCAGAGTATGACAAGACATGTACAAACTGACAGAGAGTAGGTTTACATTAGATGCAAGGAAGAAATTCTTTGCTGTGAGGGTGGTGAAACACTGGAAAAGGTCGCCCAGAGAAGTTGTGGGTGCCCCATCTCTGGAAGTGTTCAAGTCCAGGTTGGATGGGGTCCTGATCAACCTGGTCTAGTGGAAGGTGTCCCTGACCATGGCAGGGGGGCTGGAAATGGAAGATCTTTAAGGTCTCTTCCCATCCAGGTTATTCTATGATTCTATGAATATCTAGTTGTTACAGGGAAAGAAGAAAAACTAGTGCTTAAACATGCAGATATACTGCCCATAAGTCTACCAAAGGCCCAGGGGAGCTTCTCAATCACACACCACCATCCTCTTCACAGACGTGATCACATTAAAAAAGTGTACATTTCTTTCATGGGGAGCAAGACTGCCACTTTTGAGAGGCAAACAATCAAACAGTGATTTCGCAAGAGCCTTCCTGAAATCAGGCCAGAGGGAATACAGGATGTTTCTGCCAAGACAAACCAAAAGAAGTGGTGTTTGTAGCTACTAAATAAAAACCCAATAAATTTAATAAGTCCTGCAAAGTCATGAAGTCTGAATGCCCTTTATACCACGTTGCATATAAGCTGTATTTTGCATAGTAAATATATTTAACTTGAGTACCCAGGCAGTGGTGTTTGGATTTATGGTTTTGCTTTGAAATTCTCTTAATAATAATATTTATCATCTGCTGTTCCAGTGTTGTTGCTTTCTTTTTTCTATAGAATGTGTAGATTGACTCTCAAAGGCCATTTCCATGCTAGTTCTGTTATTCACATCTTTTCTCTTTCAACTTTATTGCCCCAAACATGACAGAGACCTACAGCTATACCCAAGGAGTGATGAAGACCCTGCCCTATGCTTTGTCAAGGTCCATATAGACACCTCAGGGAAAAGAGATATATGTTTCCTTTGCCTCCCCATCCTGGGAAGACTGTCTGTCTTTCCTTGACAAGAGCACATCCCCTTTAATCATGTTCCCTGAACCACCCCTGAGCACCTAGACTCAAACTCTCCTTCTTAGGACTACCTAAAATTGTTTTTAACAGCACTTTCATCTGCAGCTGAGATTTTGCATGAGAACTGTGAGGTATCAAGAAAGAAGATGTTTCTTAAAAAAAGCCTGTATCTCACACTGAGGGGGTAGGAGATATTTTTGAGGTACTTTGATCTTAGGCCTGCAGAATTCAAAATTTTGGTCAGCCTCCCTGTTGAGGGGCAGAAAGGCAGTGATGATACAGTGACTACTGCACTGTATTAGTGGAAGGTGCTGACATAATATAGCATCCATTAAGAATACATTTGAAGTTGTCTAGAAGAAACTCAGGGTAATATTTGTAGGATTTAAAAGGGAGTGTGCAGATATCTGAGGCAGTATCAACCAAGTAAGTTTTACCCATTAAACTCCATTGAGTGAACATTGATAATGTTCCCCAAGCTCTTCCCTTTAATTTTCCTTTTGTCTCTAAATTTTGTGGCTCTAGCTGCAAAATTCCTACAAAGAAATAGGGTCTTAAAGTACTTCCAGCTGTGCTGACACCTGAAGAAAAAAGATATCTCAGGAGATAACTGCAACTGAACATTCACATCAAAGGAATTTGAGAAATTTCTGAACTTTGGTTGCTTATTCACATCGTATCCTGGGTCTTTCACAAGATATCACTGTGAAATTGAAAGGAGACCAAAAGAAAACAGTACTTTTCTATTACCTTTGCAATGCCTTTAAACAGGGAGATAAATCTAGCTCTTCAATTGGGTGGGAGCTGCCCCTTTGAGTCAGCTGAGACAGTCTTTCAAAGTTAGTCGCTGTGCTCATACTGTCACACAAAAGGTGAGTAATTTAGTATTTAGTATTTAGTATTTTATTTCCCATTGAATAAAAGTTAATCAGAACAGAACACGTGGCACAATAAACTTCTTTGCCACAGAAACAAGCAGACAACAGACTTTTAATTTGTTCTTGAACATTTACGAGACTATAAAATCTTTGCAACTGGTCTCTCCTAGTTTCTCTGTTTTCCATAGTATGGAGAACTCCACCAGAATCAATCTAGATAACATTTAGCAATCCCTACCAAAAATCTGGTTGTGATAATGACTTATAAATAAGTTTGTTTGCTTCTAAATTCTAATCCTTCCTGTCACTCCTGGGATATTTTTAATTTCCATGACAGCTAGGAGTTCTCCTCCTGTCTCCATTTTAGTAGGAATTTTTCTCCAATTGTCTATGTCTGTAGTTTTCAGGTACACTCCAAATAGTAGAACTGCCATCATAAAATTTCAGAAATTGGAAGCACTGTGGTGTTGAAAAGATAGTAAACAATTATACTGCAAATTAGTCCATCACAGAGCTATAATCTGGAGTCTCCAACAGCATTAGCAGTTGCAAACCTATATCTAAGTACATCTTTTACTCAGCAGCCAAGGTCATGTTTTTGGAGCCATAATGGATGGCTGCATTTCTTTTTGTGAGTCATACAGGACGGTCGGAGAAGGCATCACTCACGCTGTCAGCGGGCACCAGGGGCTCCGGAAGAAAGGTCGCTCTTCCACCCTGCCACTGCACCCTGGCTCCATTCCACACACATGGTCCCTGAGGGTGCATCACCTGCTCTCCACTCAAGCTGTTTGTAAATCAGATGTCATTTGCTGCAAAGTACACACAGCATATCAATGGCAGCAAAGCACCAAATGTTCTCCAGGTACAAATATTTACGGGAATGATTTCCCAGATGGATATCAAGAATTTGCCAATTTGCAAAGATCTCATTTTGAAGGGTTAAAAGACCAGTGAAAGAATAGTGTAAGAAATGGGGAAAAGTAATCTGAATTAACAGTCTGTCATGAGAACAGATACTAAATTAAAACTGCAGCATGAGGACACAAAGCTGTTTGCATGACATTTTGGAGTGAGATTTACAAGTAAGTAAGTACTGTTGTTGAATTTCAATCATGTCATCTCATTAGAAAAGGACTCTGAGTTGATTTTTACAGGAATCTGAAGGTTAAGGTCTTTACCTTCGTGAGTTGTTGTACATAGCAACATTTGGGTCCAGATGGAAGAGTCGTTGTTCCTTGATCATTCCTATGTCATTTGCTTCTGAAAAATTCTGTTCAGCACCATCCCACTGTGAATAAGCTATACTCCAAACAAGCACTGATGATGTTTACTAATACTGTCAAAACTTAGTATATGGAAGAATGGAGTAAGACAGGCATCTCCACAGAAGCAAATATTGCTATGAGTACATATCAGATCTTAAGAGTCAAACTCATTGCACAAGGCAATATATTTTCATTGGCAACCACAGAGCTGTATAATATAATTCACTCTAAAACCAGTGCAAGCAAACAAATGAAAAAAGGATTAATTCTCAAACAATTCCAGGAAACTGTTCATCTTTCTGATAGGAAGTTGTCCCATTTTCTCCTGTGTCTGAGCTGTCTCACCTGTGGCCACACAAAGCTCTGACACAACTTCCTCTGAGTTAGTGTTAGTTAGCCTAAAGGTTTCCAGAGAGATTACCTTCTGATCACAGGCACTATTACTTTCATATATATCTTTGATTTCCTTTTACTTTATAAGATAGATCTGCTGCCAAGTCAAAGTCCTTTCACTGCACAGCTCAAAGAATATCATACTACAAAAATGAAAAAAAAAAAAAAAATTTGCACAGGACACAGAATTACTAATTTTAGAGTGGGTTATAAAAACCAGATCGTAAGATAATTCAGTCTTCAGATGAAGAATACGGAAACATTAAAATTAAGAGAAAACAGGAAAAATTGCTAATTTAGCACTTATAATTTTCAAAATAATATCTTGACATACAGAAAAAACATTTAATAAAAGTCACTGATGTCTCTTTCTCCCCCCTTAAAAAAGAACATGTCTGGAAGCTTAATGCCAGCTGTAACTGAATGTGATTAATTTAATCTTTTTATGTTAGCAAGAGAAGGGAAGAGATAATTAATTTATTATCCTCAGATACTCTGAATGACTCTAGCTTGTGATAAAATGTCAGAATATATCAGAAGTATAATTTTTAGTTTCAAGAATTTCAGACCCACTAGAGGTTACTAGAATGGCCATTTTCTGAGAAAAAACAGTGCAAGAATGAATTTCAGCATAAATTTGGATTTTGTTAACACAGAAATGAGCTGGAGACAGAGGTGAAAATAAACATACATGCAACATGGTGAGTGGGACACAGAGATGCAACGTGCATTCACTCCATGTAGAGCGTACTGCAAACGTTACGAAAATGAAGAAAGATAAACAACGAGCACAAGAGAGAGTACTCTGAGCTTACACTCTGCCCTCTGAGAAGACTTGGAATTAAAACGATGTTAGTTTTGTGCTCACATTCAGGGTAAGAAATTGAAATAGTTCAAGGAAAAGTGGCCAGATCACAGCTGCCTTAGAAATAAAAATTATGCTGTGTAAAAATCATTTAACAATATGCTTTGTCTTTTTACTATTATTAGCTTAAGTACACATATATACATATATCCAGAAAAATTATTCATGTCCATCGTGTAGGCATACAGGGAAGAAATTAACAATTTCCATCATTTAAAATAGATGATATGTGAAATTGGTCCATGAAGATTTCCTGTGCTAGCCATCTATCTTAAACTAATGGCAAAGATATAATAGACCAAAAACAGAGCCTGAAAGTAATGGAGTGTCCTCTATCATTTTGATACTTCTAAGCTTAGAAAAGCACAGGATCAGATCAATGGACCTATTTCCCAAGTCAGTCCTGAAATACATAATTAGATTTCTTAAAGGGACTAATTTTTATCTTATAATTTTCTCACTCATTTACATAAATCAACACTGCATACATGGGGGCTGTCAGGGCATACCTGCCCCCCAGCATGGGGTGCACCAGGAAATGAACCAAATGCACAAGTCAAAACATCTATTTTCTGGTGAAGGCTGGGCATCCCAACAAAATACATCATTTCTGATGGACCATTCTGGCAATCAGTTACCGTGTGCTTGTAGTTTTTCTTTACTTGACCACCAGACACAGAGGCCAGAGATGAAGAGCTTGATACATTCTGCAATCTAAGTAGAAAAGACATAAAATGTGCAGGAGAAAGGAAATATTTTCAGTCTGCACTGGATAATGATAAATGTTGAAAGTAATATTTTCAAGGGGTGGGAAAATTAGAGCTGAAATGGAGAAAAGTCTCAGGTTTTTTCTCTTCAGGCTCAATATTCTTTTATATGTCAGACTACCCACCCATGCAACACATCTAATGAATTCTACATCCAAAGATCTCTGTCTTGTTAAGACAGAAGATTGAAGCACCATGACATCTGCACTTCAAACACTAGATTACTTCAAAAAATAATGGAAAATGTAGAGCGCTTGATAAATATTGCAGATATAAACAGATTTTCAATTTTAATCCCAAAGTTTATAATTAAAAATTGCACAGTTTAGCCAAATGCCTTTGGGTTTTTCCTCAAATTGATATTTTTGACTGTATACCAAAGGGTCAGGATTTTCAACAGAAACATATTTGATTAAACTTTTTTTCCTCCTACACTTACTGCTTTTTCCCCTGAGGAAAAAATGAAAAAGCAAGCACACAAGAAAACATTTGCTTAGTTTCACTCTCAGAGAAGAAATTAAAGACAAGAGATTTTACAAAATTGTCTAAAATATCACTAAAAGCGTGGATTAAACCACAAGCCTAAATTCAACGAGTGGAAGATGCAGAATGAAAGACATCATTTTAACTAGCAACTGTCAATCCAAGGTAAGGTACAGCAAGCAGAGCAGAGAACAAATTGTCTGTTTAAACTTAAAAGACATTTGGGGTTTTAGACAGACAAATCTTAGTTGTATAATATGTTTGAAATTCAGGGGACATAATATACAATTTCTGGGTTTCAGCAATAGTACCTACAAGATTTAGTAATAGTACCTGCAATTGCCCTTCTCAATTACTAGAAAGACCATAGGCCCGGAGAGGAAATGTGTTATTAGAATGGATAATCTATCTGGGAAGAAATCTGCATGATTGTTTTGTCTTTTGCATTAGAAACAGTGGCAGTGCTGACTTATTATTTCATTGATATTATTTCTCTGCACTGACAGATATTTAAGAGACCTCTTGGGTCAGCAGGACCCCCACGGTATTTTATAAGTGAGAGGGATCATGGGAACTTTGGACTAGTTGACCTATTACCAATAACCTAGTAAATAATTATATGATAAAGCCTTCAATTCCTTCTCAGCAATTGTTAATCTCAATACTGAAATCTAGGGAGAATTCATAAGAGTATGCTGTGAGTAGTGCTCAGCACTTTTTCTTAATGCTTTATATTTCTTCTATCTGAACCTTGGCTAAATCTGAATATCAGTGAAAAAAAAAAATCCAGTTACAGCTCTCTGCTTTAATTCCAATTATCATATCTTTATATCACAAAGTGAGACTCCCATTTGTGGCACTGATATTCTTCATGAAAAGCAATTTCTTAAGACTCTCAGCACCTCTCTAAAGTCTTATTCTTAACATTAGTACCAGGGGAAATTATTTCCCTACAATTAAATTGCGCTATTTTTGCTAGCATGTAAAAAGAAACCAAATCTCCTGAATACTAATCCTGTGATACAATCACAGTTTGTTCCTTTTGCTTTATTTTCCTCCTTGCCACCAATGCAAATTTTGAGAACTTGCTTTGGACAACTTACAGAGACCCAAGACATCGAGTCTGAGCTCAAATGTTCCTCTTATCCATTTAACTTCACAGCAATTCCTCTTTTCTCCAGGCCAGGTATGTTTTGCATCTGTATCATTTGCATTTATAATTACTTTACAAAAAGTCAATGCAACAACTTTGAAAGCATTTTTCCTATGGGGAAAACTCGCCATTCAGAAGGCATTACAATTTATACAGAATTATTCTCGATCTTAAACTGAATATGCAACCAAGGCCCTGACCTTGCTGGTTTTCCAGTATCAGGTTTGAGAACTACTAGACACAGGAATCAGTTAGTGTCATAACAATAAAAACCATCTATACATCAAAGGAAGCATTCAGGGTCAAGTTGAACAAGTCCTTGAGCAACATGGTCCAAAGAAAAATGTACCTGCACATGACAAAAGGGCTGGACTAGGTGATCTATAAAGGTCCCTTCCAATCCAAACAATATGAGATGATCACAGCATTTTAAAGCCTGTTCCCCTTGGATCATCACAAACCTTAGCTCTCTTAAACATAAGAACTATTTATCCTCAGAAAAATTTGCAAAGGGAAACACACTCCCATTTCTATGCAGCCTAGCCTGTAGTTTGCTGGCATACTGCAAACTGCCAGTTGAATCAATCCTCGGGATGAGAAGGATACACATCCACAAGTCTCTTGATATTTACTGCTATGAACAAGTTTTGCACATTGTCTTAGAGCTCCCAGTTTCCACTCTCACTTTCATCTCTCTTCTGGTTAATGGAGTGGAAAATGGGTCTACATTTTCCCAAGGTTTTAAAACTTCTTTTATGAAAACAAATTAAATAATTCCTTTTTTTTAGGCTTCCTTATAAATTATAATTTCTGGTGTTCTTATTTATGCTTTCTCAGACTCCAGTCTGATATAAAGTAGATAAAAAAAGGGTGCCTACAGAAGGCTTTGAACATGCTGGCAGTTTGCAATCTAATGGTATTAGACTTCTTAAACACAAGCCATCCAAAGCAAAAGTATTCACCTCTCATGCCCCATCATTATCAGTCGTTAGACCAAGGTAATCTCATTATCAATCATTAGACCTAGGTAATCAATGATTCCAGCTCAAGCCTAAGGAATTGGAATGGAAAGCAAAAAAAGCCAAACATAACAGCAACCCAAAGAAAGCCAACCAACCAAAAAAACAAAACCAGAAAACAAAACCAACCTGTACACATTTTTCACAGATTGATATTTCACAAAATATAGAAAACATGGGTTTTTTTCCCTCACTCAGGGACTAAAAGTAGAAGGTCTTCTTAGTTTTCCCTTCCAGTGCCTTAATTTCTCATTTCTTTCACTGCCCAGCTCTTTTTCTGTCTCTGTGTCTTCCCTCATGGACTACTTGTAGGAAAAAGAGATTAATCTGCCCCAGTTCTAAAGAATGAAGGCAAACTAAGAAACTTCACACCTGCTAGACAAGCAGGCAGGGAGCTGTTTCACTGCTTTCCCTATCAAGAAAGAAGTCTTGTGAACAAACTGAAGCTCTAATGAGGAATTTTGAACAACTGTGAAGAATTCTCATCCAACATTCATGTCAGCAAAATGGGAAGTTGCACAGTTAATTTTTTTAAAACTCTTGCTTTACTGCCCTATGTTGAATTGTTCTTATCTTCATAATAAAATTAGCATCACAGATTACTTGAAAACTAGTTAATTTTTACTTTTCATTTAAAAAAAGGACATTTACACACACCCCCAGGACACTTACAGGAAATAGTAAGAATTCAGTTGGGAATTCTCTGCTAATCTCAGCTGTTTCTAATTTTGATGAATGTCAATTCAGTTCATTTTAAAAAACAATAAAAAACAACTGAAAATACTTAACACACACCCCATGACCATAGCTAGTAAATGCAGGGGAGAGCTCAAAGGTGAGTAGAAATGGACTTTCATGTGGATACTCTGTAGCTTGCTAAAAAAAGATGCCCCAAGGATTTTTTCTAAATCCCACAGAGAATTTTGCGCAAACCTCAAGTAAAAAGGCAAGGAAGAAGAGAACTGTTCTATATGCAGACATACAAAAAACAATCTGTCAGTCTTCCTCTCAATAAAACTTGTGCACTACTGAATTCCTCAAAAAAACTATCACTATTTTTTTCAAAAATCAGTAATTTTAAATTTTCATCTAGTCTCTTAGCTCTATATCTTCTTCCAAACCCTTTTTTAGAAGCTGAATGGAGGAAACAATCAGAGATTTTTCCCAGCTACTGCTTTGCAGTAAAAGCAGTAGCTGGGAATTGCAGTCCTTTGCAACATAACTCAGGTATTTACTTGTTACAATTATGTCTCTGTTTGTTTATCTGGAATCAGTGCAGGTGAATGATCTGAATTATATGCTACCCAAGGGAAAAAAGCAAGAGTAGAATGACCTTTATCTCTTGTTTCTTTCAAACTCACACAAACCCTGGGCAGAAATCCATCTGGGAGCACCACTTGCTCAGATCAGCCAATATGTAATCCCAATATCATTCCGAAAAGAAAGGTCAGGTAGTTAGACTTAACTCTCCAGTGCCTAAAAGACAGGACTAAAACTCTGCATCAATTGTCTTTCTAGTATTCCTTAGGGTTTTTAGAGCTGCTGATGACACATAAGTGCAACGTTGTCAGGATCAGCCAACACAGGTAGTCAATGGGAAATAACTCATGTACAGTAATGCACCAGTCCTATTGTTCTTTCTAGCGACTAAACAAGCTCCAGGATCTCTCCATTTTCTAGTAGGTTCTTCCTGGACTCATCAAAAAAGCTTTGGAAGTCTGGTTCTCCATGTCAGCAATTATTCACTATTTTTCCATCACAATAATTTTTCTTTTTTAGTATTTCAGATGTTCCTCAGCCTAATAATTTCTCCCTGAAACTCTGACATCTGTAGGACTACATCTCTGTTTTCCTCCACAGTGTTTTTCTTCAGCTTTTCAAAGACCGTCCTCCTGTCCTTTAGCTCTTATGTGCTCTGAATATCTACTCGATATCCAGCCTTTGTCTTCTTTCACACTAAGTATCTCCAGATCAAAAAATTTTACCACAGTTTTCTGGAAATCAGCATTTTCCTTAAAATAATAAAAATTTATATTTTGCCACATAGACCAACATCAGAAATTTTCTGATGATCAGAATATTTAAGTATGTGAAAAAAAATAAGCATCTAGTCATCACTGTCGACAAACACTGTCCTGTAGCCCCAACCCCAAACCATGAAAATATGAAGTGTAAGATTAAAAATAAAGACAATAAATAAAATGAACTACATTGTTCTACTATAAAAAAGTTATTGTTTTGATACTAATCTCAGACTTCCTGATGCCCAATTATTTTTTTTTTTAATTTCTGATGTCAACTTCTAAAAATATTCACGACAACACCCACATTTTCCATTCCCTTGGAGACATCCCGTCACTCCCCCTTGTCTTTCAGTTTAGAGGGGTCCCTGTTCAGTGTCCCAGCTGCTTCTCACAGCAGCACTGGAACAAGCTCAATTGTGGCACCTCTGGTTTATTGTTTCTATGATCCCGTAGTAATCCCACGGCAGCTGAGCACCCTGAAGCCCAGCTGAACACCTGCAAGAGTGTGCTTTCCCGCCAAGGGAGGCTAAACCTTTTCCCAGCCCCTAGAACCAGCCCAGGTTGGGAGAGAGAGAGAGACTGGCTGACAGCTCCTCTTGCTGCAACTGCTGCCTGTGCCTGCCTCTACAAATCCCAGTGCCAGAGGAGACACTGTCAGGATGTGCTTTGGTGCCAGTAGTGGTGTTGTCATGACTCCTCTCAAGACCAAATCACTGTCCAAGAACTCACAGTTTTTCTAACTTTGCTCTGAGTTTTCATGCCACAAGTGACTGTCTTGTTCAAGAGTCGCATGGCAAATTTCATTAACAGCTCTAGGTTTCTAAGTGAAATTTCTGTTCTTTCAATCTGCAACCCCAGGCTGACTCAATGACAAGAAGTAATGAGGGAGCACACGAGTTTTTGCCCCTTTTAGCTACAATAAATCCTCGGTAATTCTGATTTCTAGGCACTGCATACAGCAGCATGACAACTTCCCCTCACAAAGGCATGTCTTCTCAGGCTGGAAGCTACGTCCTTAATAAGACATGTTGAGGTGGATGTCATTTGTGTCATAAGGAGAAAAGATTCTTTGTCCAGATAAAGACAGCTACATCATCTTTGAGGAAAGCTTTGTCTGGGAATCAGAGTCAAACTGAAATCTAGTGCTCTTAATGACATCTGGGAGTTCCTGTTTTCTGCACCAGCATGGCTGTCATCATTATCTTCAGCTTTTTAAGCCCTTGGGTCCTTGTGCTAAGCCCCTTTCCCTGTGTCCAGGACTGAAAGGCAATTAGACCAGCAGTCAGTGGCAAATGAAGCCCAAAGCTCTCTGCTGAAAGGTTTGGTCATTTGAGATCCTTGACACAAGCTGACAGTGGAGAAACTAACAAGCAGAAAAGCAGAACTCATGGATGCTTTTTCCCCATACTACTAATAAGTAGTAAATAACATGTAGAGATATCAGCTCTCTTTTTTTTTTTCTTTCAGCTTTACAATTTTTCACATGCTTGAGCAGATTTACAAACCAAGGGTCAAATTCTAAGCCAGCAGATATGCACCAGGCTCCAGGTGCAACCTGAGAAGGTCAGCAAGGTGCTTTTCTCACGTCTGTGTTGAGACTGACCAGAATCCCAAACTCTTGTCTCCCCACACCCATGTAGCTGCTACACAAAAGACAAAGGATGAGTGGAGGAAATTTATTTTGGTCACAGAGGTCTCTTGCTTTCTCCTACATACATGCACCTTACACTAAGCCCTGAAAGTGCTAAATTGCAGAATCTAGTGATGCATGAAATCATATGGATATCTCCTTGAAAATGCAGTCAGCTCTGGGACACTACATGCCCAGCTAGGGTAAATAAAAACAGAGACTTCACTACTGAAATTGCTGGTCAAAATTAAGTGTGTATTACAGATATGGTCTGCCAAATCCACGATTTTTTCAGGACACCAGAATTTATTCTTCAGCCACGTGTGTTTTTAGACATATAATACTAAGGAGTGCATCTTTTCTGAAAAAATCCTAAAATCCAGTGTGTAAAATTTTTTTCATAAGCTTGACATCTTTGGTGTTTGGTTTATACTGTGTCAAGGTTCCTGCAAATGAAAGGTATCTCTCTTCTTTCCCACTCTTCTTGCTGATTACAGAGGTTATTAGGCCATGTTTAGGGAGAACAACTCACTTTGAAGCTCTTTCCAAATTCATCATTGAGGAAAGTCTTGTCTAATGTAAAAAAAATCTTTACAGCCACATCCATTTCAATCCACCAGACACGCACTTGAAGCTAGTGTCACAAGGAGGGAGAATTAAGAATGTTAATATTCTGCATGATATGATGAAATCATAGAATTATAGAATGGATTGGACTGGAAGGGACTTGTAAGATCATCTTGTTCCAAGCCCCATGCCATGGCCTCAGATGCTACCCCCTAGATCAGGTTGATCAGGACCCCATCCAACCTGGCCTGGAACACTTCCAGAGATGGGGCATCTACAGCTTCTCTGGGCAACATGTTCCACTGTCTTACCACCCTGACAGTAAAGAATTTCTTCCTAACATCTAATTTAAATCTCTCCTCTTTTGGCTTAAAATAATTCCCTGTTGTCCTATTATTAACTGTAAAAACTCCCTGTCTCTCTTTCTTATAAGTTACTCTTAGATCCCAGAAGGCCCCAATGGGGTCTCCCTGAAGCCTTCTCTTCTCCAGTCTAAACAACACCAATTCAGTTTGTCCTCATAGGAGAGGTGCTCCAGTCCTCTGATTGTATTCATGGACCTCCTCTGGATGCACTCCATCAGGCTCATGTCTCTCTTGCACTGAGGACCCCAGACCTGGATGCAACACTCCAGCTGGGGTCTTTCATGAGGACAGAGTAGACAAGGCGAATCACCTTTTTCAACCTGCTGGCTGCTACTTTTCTAATGTAGTCCAGGATACAGTTGGCCTTTTGGGCTCCAAGTGCCCATTGTTGGCTCAATTCCAGCTTTTTGTCCACCAGAACCCCAAAACTCTTCTCCTCAGGACTGCTCTCAATAAGTTCTTCTCCCAGCCTGAACTCATGTCTGGGATTGCCCCAACCCAGGTTTAGAATCTTGGACTTGGACTTAAACCTCATGAGGTTCGCATGGGTCCATTTCTCAGCTTGTAAATGGTACTCAAACTAAATTCCCAAACTCAGAATCTGCTTTACACAAAGAGGAAGAACTGTGTGGGAGAATCGGGACACAGGATACACCATACAACAGTCTTCTACAACACCTCTGGAGGGTTATGCATTAAAATCCTTACCACAAAATAGACTGAAGGGGTATGTGAACCCATATCTCACAAATTGCAAGTAAGTGCTACAACAGTCGGACTCCATTATAGGAGAAAGGGAGACATTTCTTCCTGCTGGTAGTTCCTTCAGCAAGCTCAAAGAACATCCACAAAGTCAGACCCAGAAGATAAGGTCAAGAGGATACTCAAGTACTTATTGAAATCATAAATGTTAAGAGTAAAGGTATGAATAGCTGTATGCATAGAGGAAATGACAGAAATGTGGGCATCTGGAGAGCATAGGGTTACAACTAATTGCCAAAAGTGGTTAGATATTAGCCTATGGCTCAATTAGGAACATAATTTCCCCTTCCTCTTTCTACTTATCATGTGAGGAAAGGGTTTTAATATTTTGCCAGTTGCAGAGGGTTTAGGATAATATTATAATAAGAATATCTACTGCTGTGGTGATCATTACATGATCATGATACAGAGCCAGTAAAGCTACTAGCTGTGAGATATGCATATGTGATCTATCACTCTTTTATTTCTTGGTTTTGCATAACACAGGGCTTTTTTTGTTTTTTCACACTCAAAAAGCAATATAATAACACAGTCGAATCAGAGATCCATCATAGCAATTTACCTGCAGGCTCATGAGATGGCTACGACATGAGGAAAAATAAATTGCAACTAATAGTAAGATAAGTTTATATGCCAACAAAACAATTGTCTACAACAATAGATGTTGTTTTGCTTTGTTAAAAATTCCCTCATTTCAGTTTCTTTGCCTTTGCTTTTCCTTCTCACAGTAGAACATAAAAACATTTCAAAACATAAAGTACAGGGTTTATGTTTTGGCATTTTTTTCATCCTCACTTTCAAAAAGCATGGCAGTTGATCTTCAGCTTACATAAGTCAAAACTGGATGATTTCATCTGATCTCCTTCAGAGATCAATGGCCTCTCAACAGACGGCCAGATGAGAAGAGTAAATGTGCCTGAAACATCAATATAAGCCCTGATTCTAAGTAACCACAATTCACCTGAACGCTGTTTGACTGCCAGTTCCTGGGTCATTTTAACCTTGTATACTCTCAAAGTACTCTTTTAAAATAGAGACCCAGCTCAGCTTGTTCCATTCTACTTCCATTTCAGATTATATTCCAAATCAGCCATAAAACTTTCACAGGAGCCCAGTAGCTGAAGTCCAAAATTCACTCCAACCTGTTGTTTGTATGTCAGTACAGCTCTCCCCTACTTTGATTTCTGGTCTGTAATCTCATAGCTGACACTTTCCCGTTGCTTAACAAGCACAACTTCTGTCTTACAATTGTTGAGTTTTATCAAGCTATCACTTAAGAGTAAGTTTGCAATTTAAAGCAATAAGTTAAATTCAATCCTAGTATAGTTCTCAGCAAGTTTGGAAATGTAGAACACATGATCTAAATAGAGAAGATCCAAGGTTCTCATGGGCTAGTTCCACATTACCTTTTTGGCACTTGGTCATGCTGAGCTGAGGAGAAGTGGTGCTCATGAGAAAAGAAAAAGGAAGGTTTATCTGTAGAATTGGGTTTTGTTTAATAGTAACCTTTATTCCTCATTATTTCCTTAAGAAAAATTAATAGTGATTAGATGAAACATGAAAAGAATGCAAAGTAATGAAATTCAGAAAAGTGTCCCATGGAATCCTGATTTGAATGCATGACATTCACCCATACTGTGCAAGCTGACAACAAAGTCCATTAGCACTACTATATGATCCTTTCAAAAAAACCTGTCTGTTAACCATATGGCAAGGAGCACGAATTACTGTTCTGCTTTGGTTTCCTCTTCCTCCCAAAAGTTATTTGAGGGAATGACATTCACAGTATCATTCCATTATACATGATAATAATAATTGCATACCTCCTTTATTACTGAAACCCAAAGAAAACAAAACAAACAAAAGAAAGAGATACAGGAAAACCTGACTCTTATTTTTCATACCAGAGATAAACAGGATTTGCTCTTCTGAGGATAGAAAGGTTGAAACAGTATAAATCAATGAAATAAGTACGGACATCTTTCAGAGCATCTGAGAGGAAATAACTTTAAAGCTGTGCATATATTTTGAGAAGTGAATTTGCTGAAAGTACTTTCACCTTGGCATGACTTTCCTCCACTGCATCCTCTGTATTTCTCCTTATACAAAGATTGATATTAGATCAGTGGTTTCAGAAGATGAGCATGATATACCCAAGAACTCAGTAGGTGTTTCCTCTGCAGTTGCTCTGCTACATAAAACAGTTCAGCAATGCTGTTTACAGGATGTCTGTACACAGCCAGTAGTAGATGCAATCTACCTGTATCAGTAAGGATTCAGGAGTGTATTTGAGGTTTTTGCATTTAGATAGACCTTGCTCTGGTGGTGTTTTATAGCACTCAGTATTATGCAGAGATATAGCCTCACATGTTAGAAATCAATTAATTTTGACAGGTTACAGCAGACTGTAATCCAGGTCAAAGTGTATTATATAATCTATGCAGCAAACCTCCAAAGCTCTGCAGATTTTGTTTTTTACAGGAACTCAGCATGAGCCAGAGGAAGTAACCCAGCACAGTAGAAAATATGCAAGTTAAAACATTTTTTTTACCTTAGTAAAGCAGAGATGGTTCACACCACACCTGTCTGGTAATGAATCCACATAGTATGTGTGTTCTCCCACAGTGGCTGCCTGGATCCATCCATCCTGCAGCTGCATTCCGTCTGATTGGAGCTGCTTCACACCCCAGTAAAACAGGTGTCTCATGAGTAGCTGTACCTTGTCCATCTGGCAGTAATTTAATAATGACGCTTTTATTATTAGCACTCCATAACCAGCTCATTGTGTGGTCGCCAGCCTGTCCCCCTGCCATTTTCTTGTGTGTTTTTTTGAATGTTTTCACATTTTCAATATGAAACCAATCTTTTGGGCCTGACACTTCACATGTGCAACTGAGACTTAGCATATGGAGGCCCACACAATGGGCCAAACAGCTGGCTTTGTGTTGCCTTAGTAGAAAATGTCTAATTACAGCAGAGTATACACACCACCATTGATGGCAACACATTTGTATTAAAGTGCCTTTGTTCTGGGGAGAGTCCTATCATTTATCTAAATTGCTATTATTTTCCCTTTCTCCTCAGAGCTTTTAGTGAATCTCTGAGTAATTTCAAGCCATTAGCCTACAGATACAGGCTTTATTCAATAGGACTGCATTACTGGGAAAATGGCTGTCTGCCTAGCTGTGCCTGGCACCAGCCAGTCATGTCAGGAATCCTAGATCCAAGGGGCATGGCTCATCTCATTTTGATTGATGCTCTACTCCCCTAGCGCTGCTGCCAAGAGAGGTTGTAACTCATGCCCGGATAATTCTGCTGTTACTTATTTCTATATACAGTGTCTGTCTTTTTCTGGGTGCATTTTAATTTCTGGGGTTTATTTCCATTACTGCCAAAATCTGCTTGATGCTGGAGAGATTGATTCCCAATACAACCATGCAATTGGGAGTAATGTCTATGTGGAGAAGGGGGAGTGAGAGGAAGGGAACAGGTGCAGCTGGCCCTTATACATGCCTTTGCACTTCATCCTGTCATAGGTGGTGAACAGGGAACATCTGCAGTCATTTCTTCTCCAGGCTGTTCTCTTGTCAGAGTGTTGACAGAACAGATCAATCACATCATCTGTGTTCTTCTTGTCTGCTTAAATTAAGCCATTTGGGCTAGAGACTGCTTTTACCTGCCTGTATATACTGTACCAGAGGTAGTAGGGCAAGAATATTGATGCTGTTAAAATACAAATATTCCCCATTTTAACTCATTAAATATCTTTCAGAGTGTCTTGAAAAGCTACTGCAGGGGTTGAATTTCTACCTTGCATGGTCAAATATTGCTGCCTCCAAGAGAGGTTAGAACTAAGAGCATTGAGAAAGCTGGGAAAGACTTTCATGCTGCAAGCAAAAGCTCTCCTAGAACAAACTGAATAATGCAGATAGAGTTCCTCTTCCAACACTATAAAGTATGGATACACAGACAGGACACTGATAGAACCTAGGATCAGGGTTTGGTTTAGGGGAAGGGGTTAGTTGAAGGGAAGACAAGACAGGTGAAAAGAGGCCTTAAAACTTTTTTTTTAAACTAAATGCAGGCAGGTCACTAGAACTACCCCACTAGCAGTAATTTGGGAATGCACATAGCCTCAGTAGCAGCTGGGCATTATGTCTCCAATAGGATTAGAATGTGGAAAATGAGAAAGCTGGCAACAGGGTTTGAATAGCCAAAAAGGATAAAATTTAAGCAAGAACCTTTTGAAGTCTCTGGGCTATATATATATTTTTTTTTATTTTTACCCTGTCTAGAAAAACTAGCAGTAGCCTCTAGACTGCTGTGGCAGGTTGCGCTCTCACTATAGTGCCAGGTTTTTTTCTTGTCAGAACTTCCACTGTTACTTTAAACCCTCCTATGAACTGAGACACAGCCCTGGACTCATGCCAAACACCTCCACCATTTAAGGGCTTCCTACGTGTAAGGTGAGGTCCAGGGTTAACACCCAGAAAAAGTGAAGGCCACAGGAGGCAGTCAGGTCTGCTTCTCCGTTAGCAGAGTTCTGATGCCGCAAGTCTCTGCTGTACAATAATTTGAAAGATTTAGGGGAGACTGCCCTTTCTTGCATATCTGTGTAGTTGTTTATTTTAGGATTATGCTTCTGAGAAGACAGCATGACCTGTGGTAAGAGAAAACTTGACTGTGGTTTTCAGTTCTCCTCCTACCATCGTTCTCTCCAGGTAATGTATTAAACATCTGTACACCTCACTCTCGGACAAGGGGCTGGGGTGTTGAGAAACACCTAAACAAGAGACGAAGTAAGGGCTCAAAAGGTCCACGAAGATGATATTTGGGTCTTGGACTCAGACATCCCTCCCAACTATACATTGTCCAGGCACTTGAAGACAGTCAGACCTGAATCCCTAATTCTTATCCAGGTCCAGGTAAAAGTGAGTGGCTTAAGAAAGGGAAAACCATGGGCAGCACTAACACGATTGAAAAGGGACTGGCACAGCCCAGCAGGAATTTCCAGTCCTGTTTCATCCTAGAGCTAAGGGTCACCTTAGGATCAGTTCTCTGTAGGGTAGACAGTGAGAGCAACACACAAAAACTGCCTGCTTGTGAACCAAGAGCTTGTTAATGTCTTTTTCAGCATGAATAGTCAAGTATTGTGTCAGGGAGTAGCCTTCCATGCAATAGACTTCATCCATTTGGGAATTTTAGTCTACACACATCACCTGAGATGTTGCTGTCTGGTCCTTCTAGCCCCAGACTATTTCTTTCCTCCAATCCATCTTCCCACAATGCAGTTACCAAATTACATTTTATTTTAACTACTGCAACTGGCAAGCCCATCTGCTTTTCAACAGTCTTCACATCTTTCCTCCAGTTTATTTACTTTCCCTGATTACTCTCAGGCTTTGCAGAGCTCTTTCACACATCTGCTATTTCTCTTATGCACCCAAATTCTCTGCCCTTTCTTCAGCTTATTTTCCTAGTGTGTGGATACTCCCATTATGCGATTTCTGCTCACTTTCATTCACAACTTTTTAGTCCAGAAGACAGATTTCCTATCTAAAAAAAAATGCTGGCATCATTTCTCTGGTTCTGAAAGTGGTTTTATGATGTGTCAGAACTCTGATTCAAAGCACCACATTTTCTTACCATTGCTACTAAGAACAACATGCACCAGAGGAGGATTTACTAGCAAAAAAATTACATTAATTTTCATCAGTCATACACTCATCTCTGCAAATGTAATGGATAATTTAATTAGGTATGTTAAGTTTACTTCCCTGTACCCCAAAATGATCACATAATAAAGGCATGAACTGAAACACTATGAAAAATGTTTGTACTTAATTTTCTGTGGGAGACTTGGAACCATAAACAAAGTAAATTTCCTTTCTTAGTCCAGCACTTGCGTGCAGTTCTCCCTGGACCTGCAAATAATGTGATGGGCAAGTGGAGCTCAGAAGCCCAAAGCTGAGATTTGTGCAGTGTCACAGATGTCCTGTGTGACTTTTCATCCTCACAGATGAAATGAACAAAGCAAGAACATTCTGGTCTCACAGAGATGATAGGGGACACTCAAGTGCAATTGCAGCAAGGGCCACAAAGGCATCTACTAGATTAATAAATTATAGACAAACATACTGACCCATCCTTTCATTTGATCTATTTTACAAGATCAAAGCAGAGAGCCTTCATAGTTCTAAAGGGAAGATTAGACACATATAGAAATAAGTTTTGCATCTGTAGTGTCACTAGGTAGAATGAGATTTTAATGAGTAAATTATAGATACTTCAGAATTAGAGACATAGAAGACTGTTTAGGTCATCCAGTCCATCCAATGCAGGATTTCCCATGGAATCTCTTTTCCAATATCTTTATACATCCTGCTTCTAGAGTCTTTTGGTATGAGGTAGAAGGTGATCTCCAGATGAGATCATAAATAGTTTTTTCCCTGTAGCAAAATAAACTTTCTTGAGCATGTCTCAATCAATTTATTAATTTTCGGCAAGAGACTCTGCCCTTTTTTTTCCCAACAATTTGAAGCAGATGGCCTCATCTGAAAGCTAGTGACCTGAAGATACGCATTTTTTTCCACTTAGAGGTCAACCACTCATCACTGACCTTTAAAAGAAAAAAATCCAAATGCTGACAAAATTTGCCTTGCTTAAGGAAAAACGAAAATATTTCAAGTGACTGGTTCGAGCTATCATTCTAAAATTATCCTGTAAATCAATTAAGCACTTAACAATGAAACAGCACTCTGTGTTTCAGCCCACAAGCCATCTGTAGCCTTATGTGACAGTTAACTCAGGCTGCAGCCAGCTTCTGGATTCCCTTTCAGAGGTCTGTCTGAGCCAACAGCAGTTTGCAAGGCAGGGTGGATATTTCCAAAGGCAAGAGGCCAGATTCCCAAAGCATCTTTTCTACAGCACATTAATGTCTGTATGACCATACAATGCAAAAAGGACTGGGCGGACTAAGAGGTAAAAGAGCTCCCAGAAATAGATTGTACTTCCATTTCACTCCCTATCATAGTCCCAAAAACATTCAAGAAAAGTCACAGTTGTGAGTGGGTTGTATGAATTACTTTACTCATGGCATCCAACACACAGAAGCCATATTTTCAAGTCACTTCTCATGTACCACTGCCTGTACACAGACCACAATACAGTAGTTGACCTGTACATGAGCAGTGCAAACAGCATCACTCCCAATTTACTTTCTCTAAAATGCAAGGAAAATATCATAAAAAATCAAGTGCATTTTGCCTCACTTAATTAATGACCACAGTATTTTTTCCTTGAAATCCCAGCCTCAAACTCGTTTGTGTTGTTTTACCATCTCGTGCTGAATCCCTCTGCAGTGTTGATGGACTTCACTTTCACATCTCTATTTTCTCTCTGCTTGTTTGATGTTATTGCTGAAGTGCTGGCGCGTTTTTTTGCTTCTGATTTATTATAGGTTGCTGATGTAGATTCTCAGCTTTCTGAAAAACCCAAAAGCATGTGGCAGTCTCTCACTGCACCATTCGGTTCCAGCTGGTCTGCTTTCCAGAACAATTTATCCAACTGTTGGTTGGCAGATACATTACTATAGGGCATAAGAAAAGTCCTTCTCAGGAGAATGAGTAAAAGATGGTTAAAAAGGAGTAGCTACAAATGGTTAATTTTCACAATGGAAAGGTATCAAAAATGATCGTAATGATTTTAAAGGTATTCATATATGATGCGGCACAAAATGCTTTTCCTAGGACTAAACAACTTAAATCTCATCCAATCCATTACGATTTCATGTTTAGCAGAGGAGATTCATCAGCCAAGGGCTCTCATGCTAAGGCAGAATGCCTTTTTGTAGCCCTTCATGCAGTGCAGGCCAGGAGTTCAGCCTATTACATAAGTGCACAGGTGGGACTTTATATACTATGTTTTTGAACTAAGTTTTGTGACAGATTAAGTGGCGTCTCCCCATGGCAAACAAATTGTTTTGGAATAGATTTTTTACCAACTCTGATATTTTGGGATTTATTATTCAACCAACCAGTCTTGCGTAGCAGTTTCATGAAGTAATTTAAGTATTTAGTTTCCATGGTAACATGTAATTCTATTCTGAAATCAGTTACATGCTTTTGAAAGAACATTATCCTCCCAGTTTTCTGAAGAGTAATTTTATATGCAACTTCATATAAAGTAATATTGTTTAAACATGAAGATCATATCTTGCATGCTTTTGTAAAATTGCAAGTACTCTTCGTAGTATATCAATATATCTCACTCTCACAAAATAATAATAGTGTGTTCAAGTAAGAAAGTGTAACCACCAGCAAAACCAGCAAAATCTGACTCAGAGTAAATATTAATGGCAATTAACAAAATCATAGACAGTAAGAATATAGGTCACTATGTACAAATCCAGAGCAGTGTTTCAATCTGAAGGTAAATACAAACTCTTTTGCATACACTGAGCATGGTAAACAGACCTTTTTCAGCTCTAAATGTATTTAGTTTGTCATATCTGTTGATTTCAGTATGTGATTTTGCTAGGTTGAAGGCAAGATTTAGGTAACTGTTGCACAATGTTTTCAGAGGGTTGACTTAAATTTCAATGAGAGATTAAAACGTGCAGTAGTTGCCTGATAGTACTTCATGGAAAGTTGTATCATTACATATCCTTCTAAGATTTTAAAGTACCAAAAATACTATAGATGTTATTTGCTCACTTCTAAAATGTGTACAAATAATATGCAACTGAAAGAGACTGTTTCTCTGAAATAAAGAACTAATTCTAGATAGACTTCTCACAGCGTGTAAATCCATGCTAGAGTCAGCACCACAGAGCAGAATTCCAACCTAAGTCACATTTCCATTGACATCAATGGGCTACATTTGCAGCTGACGTAACACAAAGTACCTCCATAAGGAAGAATATACTTGCAAGGCTTTTCTCCACCTATGGTCTGCACAGGTGAAAAATAAAAATTTAAAAACCCAAAAAAAATGAATGCAAAAAGAAATATTTAATTTTTAATTTCATGCCAGCCAGAGAACTTCCCAGAAACACTTTCTCTGTTTGCTATTATTGAGCACTGGGGAGAGAAACCTGCTGCTGCTGACCTTAGAGGCTCCAATTTACCCACTCATTTCTGTTGCAGCTTTGCCCATTACAGGTGGGTCACTGATTTACTAACACAGTAGTTCCTCTCTCGCTAGCAGCCACTGACTTCAAACATGTTGGTTATTCATGAGTGCGGTATGCCCCTCAGTGCTAGGACTTGACCTCTTATTTGCTCTTTTTGTCCTGTATTTGGACCAATTTATGCTCACAAAATTGCTTTGGGCCGTTTCTATCCTCCAGGCTTGTACATTTCCATCACATGATTGCTTCCTTACATAATGGGATAGCAATCAGTAATTGATGAGTTAATATTTCCCTTTCCTAGCTAATTAACTTCCTGATCACAGTGTTCCCGTCAGGAATGTTCAGGTGCCATAGATTATTATACCAGTCAGGGCTCCAAGCCAGGAAATATCCAAAGCTTTTAGTGCTGGTGGGTGTCATATTTTTTGGAGGTGTTCTTTTTCCAGATGCGATAGAAAGCCAAGGTTTGTGCTACAATGAGTTGCTAGAACATGACGGTGCCTCTATACATTTTATCTTCTAACTCTAATTTAATCCCAGAATTACATTTGCAGGTTTGGTTAAATAGACCTGACATCTGAATTGAATACATTTTATTCCCCCCTATCTAAGCTAGTATGAAGAATTAGCATGTGATACAAATTTATATTCTGTTTTATAGAAGGGATTAAATGGAAACTAAAGTGGCTTTTGTTTGGGGATTTTGCAATCTGTGTCAAATGTTCCATGATCTTCAGCTGACAAGTACTCAATTTTAAGTCATGTTAATGCATTACAAAATTAAGACAATGATTATGAGTGAAACAAGAAGGAGTTTAGGAAAAGTCCTTGTCCATGTCTCTTGTAGAAACTGTTACAGAGAGAAGACCCATGGTAATGCTACTGATACAAACTTTATAATTTCAACTACCAGCTCCAAACTCTGTGCTCCTGAACCTGCCCTACCCTTCTTACCTATTTATGTCCATATATGCCCATTTAGATTAAGCGCAAGAAAGAAAAAAGCAAGAAGTGGCATAATCCAGAAGTGGACTACTCAACCTGGATTTTTCTGAGCCAAGAAAGAGTTTCTATGATTAATGTCTATGTGCAGATTTTATGCATCAGAAACTCATGTTCTAGTGCAGCCATTTGAAAGCTTGTCAGGAGTACCAAAAGCAAGAACTCTATCAACTAATAATGCATTCCTATAGGACTAGCATGCACCATATTTTCCAAATAAGTTATCTGGTTTATTTATTTATTTCCAAGAATTTTGCATTTTCCCAATCTATGATACACATTTCCTGTGATGGACCACTAACAGTAGAAGAGATGTCTTCAAAATTCCAGATAGAAACTGATCCTTGTAAAACTGTCCCTGTTGGAACACGGATTGTGTCAGACTGGTTATTAATAGCAGGCTAAATTAATTTCCTTGGTTATAGCTGCATCTATTTATGTATGTGTGGGCTTTCATTTATAAAGGGTTACAAAGGGAACATGTCATTAATAAAATTTCTACAATCAAACTTAATATATTTATTCTGGTTTTGATCAATGGTAATTCTTTTTCTCTAAATGCAAAGATCCTACTTCTAAAACACTTAATTCTCGTGTCAGCTTTGATAACACTAACACTGATGGATTATCCTGAAAATCATGGTCTTTCACCTCCAAAAGACACTGATGTAAACTATTATGGCATTATAAGTTTTTTTTTCCCATGAGAGCTGACCAATACCCTTGATAACTTTCTTTGCAACAGTTGCTCAAAAAACTTGAGGTACAATACCTTGGAAAAGTAGAAGACTGCACAAAGGAGGCAGTGCTCTATCTTTTACTTGGAGGAATAAAAGATGCATGATAAGCAGCAATATCTATTTTAGTAGTAACATTTCTTATTATAAGTGGTTGCTTATTTAATTCATCATAAAGGATTTTATTACATACTCAGGAGGAGAGAAAAAAAAAGAAAAAAAACATGAAACCAAAAACAACTGCAAAAAACCAGCAAAAAATCAATCCCGGCCTGTGACACCGTGCACCTACACTTCCTAATACCATGTGTTTGAGATTCCTGATGGCATATGTTTTGTCTCTTTTTCTCTTCCGTTCTTAAACAAGCTCCTAGATGTAAAAGGAGGCCAAGATAAGGGCAACAAAGAGTACCTTTGTTCAGGAAGAGGTTGTATTTTATTCATTACTTGCACACAGAATTAAATAACGGACAGGACTGTATTGACTTTTTGAAAGTTCAGTTTCATATAGGGAAAACCTGTAACTCACCAAGCTAAATCTAAGGAAAGAATGAAGTGAAATAGAGAATGACAGCTGGGAACTGTTTCACAACAGTTCAGCCAAAGGCACAATCAAGAAAGACAGATAAAAATCAGTAAAAAGAAAATGGTAAAAAGAAAAAAACACCGGATAGACAGTCACAAATAAAATATTTACGTTTTTGTAAATTAATGTATGAGACTGTAATAACAGAAGAAAAATGGTAACTAGAAATTTTAAAGCATGTATTCGAATATGTAATTTGCGTAACGAAGCATATATTAAAGTTTGTGAATTGCACAAAATAGCCAAAATTTGGTTACAAGGTGACCTTAATAACAAGCAGAGATTGAAGTGCTTCTTGCCAAATGAGGGAAGCTTTTCCTGAAAACAGTGTTTCAAAGCTTCAGAAACCCAGAACCCGCCTTGTGTAACAGGTAAGCAGTGACAGGCAAGACAAACCTCACTTTCGCTTAACAAGTGCTAAGTGCTCTTTTGTATTTATCGCTCTATTCAATTTCAACCCAAGGTAATGCTTTGAAACAAGCTCATCTATAATGCCTTCATAGCTTTCTAATGTAAATGTGCAATGTATAATATGTTTCAGCTGGGAAAAATTGTATCCTGATTTTTTAAGTAGCATTCACTCATCACTGTATAACTGAAAATTTGAAACATCACACAAAGTCACAACTCCTGTTACTATGTATTCCTTTCACATCATTAGATAATACTCTCTTCAAATCCAACCTTTTGTACCTGTCACAGCTACAGAACAAATGCCAATGGTTGCTGTTCTCCCATTTTAACAGCTCTGTGAAATGAAGCAAGGAGAGAGTCCAAGACAATCCCACTTAGATTCAGACACTGTCTACCACAGTTGTACCTATAAAGTCTCACTTTACATTTTATATTTTTTGACATAAACCTATGATCTCTTTCTCTTACACACTTAGGGATTGCACACAATAAAGTTTGAAGGTATAGGCTGAGAGGGCCTGTCTCCTCTCTCCTTATGGCTGCATAGCCAGAGCAGAGATTGCAATGTGATCAGGCTGCAAGCATGGATTTTGTGTGCAGAACCTCATGATTCTTCAGTACACACATCAAATCCAAATGTGAGAACTTCAGCTCATGGAGCAACTATCCATGGTCCAGATGCGTGTGACACGTGGCATGCTGAAGCAGAAGAGCATGTGCAAAATCTATAAAGCTGCATGGCAATTGAGATTAGACTACTTCTATTTCTCAGGGATGGTCTTTCGCACGAAAGAGCAGCAGCATAAGGCCTCTAAAATGGAGAGATGTTGTACAGCTGTTCTGTCACTAAAGGAGGTTGCAAGTAGAGCTCACACCTCTGTAGTCTAAAACTGCACATTTTTTCAGAATATTTTTTGCATATTTTAGCATATTAGCTCAATACATAGACTTAATACTTTTTCTGATGTTAATTTCACATCTTTCTTTGTCTCTCTTATTTAAAAAGGAAGGTGTTAATAACACCTGGACATCATAATTTTTGTTGTAAGTATATTTTATGAATAGAACAAAATGGGAAGTGTATTGGTAGAAATAATATTCCAGTCAGTGAATATAACTTGTAATAATAGGGATTGAATTTACTTAATAAGAGTCTCTCCATCAGTAACTACTGATCTGAATCTGGCTTCAATTAATTACCTTGCAGTATTCCTGTTCCCTCTGTCCTACTGGTAAGGCCTCAGTCATAACAGAGTTAATTTGGGAGCTCTGAAGCAGCACAGTCAGGAGAGAGGACCTGCCACAAGAAATATTCAACAGAGAGGTAGAGAATTCGAATGCTTCCAGCTAAAACTCGTAGTGGTGACCAACAGTGCTTTTTCACCTTCATTCTGAAGTAGATCAAACAATATGGAAAGGGGATATCAATAGATTTTTTTGAATGGATTAATACTTTTCCCACTTTGGAGCTTTATTGAAAGTTATCCAAAAGAGATTGGGGCCAGAAAACTGCAAGCCTTGCTGACCATTCCCTGGTCTCGCATTGCTGAATTCACCTCATGCATGGAGTCCCAGAGCCCCCATTGGTGCGGTGTTGTCGTCTGTGCACTGTTGTGCTAGTGATTGGTACCTGCTGTTCTTCAGCCCACAGCAGTCCCACAGCAGAAGGTCTCAGTCTGTTTTGTGACAGAGGCTGACTGGAAGCAGAAGTTCTTCAGAATTGTTTATTCTTGGGGAAGAGCAAGAAGCCCACTGTAAAAATTTTTACCCCACTTTCATTCTATCTGAGAAGAAAAAGGGATAAAACACTTTCTCACTTCCTACTGAAAACCTGAGACAGCAGAAGTGAAGCCTTGTCATGCCACCACATTTCTTTGTACGCCTCTGAGTTTCCTTTTGTGTAGATATGTGAACAAAACCTTACACATGGAAACGTTTATGGACAAGAAAACAGAGAAAGAAATTGTCCTCAGCCAACTCAAAGCTGGTTTATTCTCTAAAGAACAATGTATGGACTATTTTCCCACTTCACTCTGAGCTCCAAATTTTAGGCAAAGCAGTGTGCCAAGCACTTTAAGTTGTATCTATCTATCCAAACATTCCTAGTGCTATAAGCATTGAAGGCCTTCCATGAGTCAGGATGGACAAGAGGAATGAATTAATCACATCTCCATCATTTATTGCAGTGATTTCAGTACAGCCAGATGGCTGTTTGCCGGTGGTGGCAGCATCTCTCTGATGTGTTAGTTTCTCTGACTTAATATTTTTCTAAATAGAAAATTCAGAGAACACTGAGCAGATATGTGCAGTTTTTAAAACAGGATGAAGTTATGTCTTGAGAAAAATTTCATCAAAATCCCCTCTATTTGCCCATTAAGATTTAATAGAAATCTTGTCATATTCAACTGAAGGTCAAATCAATTCATTTAATACATAGATAAATAATTAAAAACTAGAACTAAGAGAGAAACACACAGCTCCAATTCTCTACTTATCTACTTCCTATAGAGTTTAATTGTCACACTGCTGTTACTCAGACAAGTCACAGAAAACTGTAACTACAGCTTTTGTCTGAGACATACCTGTGGATAAATTTAGTTAATGTAGTTACTGGCTTCCTAATCAATTCTTTGAGACTCCCATGGATTCCTACCCACGAATAACTGTGAGGAAATAAATTTAACATCTGCAGAAATGTTTCGATAGAACCAATTTAAATTGTTATAGAGAAAATTTTTACTCTCACTCCATGTCCACAGACTGACTCCAGTGATACTGACATAGATATTCCTGATTTACATGGTAGAAGCCATAAAACAGATATCAGTGAATTTACATATTTATCATATTTCTCTCTGGAGCTTTAGTGTCCTTTCTTTCATTTTAATTTTAGTGTCAGTACTATAGTTTGGGGTTTTTTTCCCCATGTTTTTCTTTATTGGATTATGGCATAATTTATTCTTGGGAAAGCAGCCTCATCATTTAAAAGCTGTCTCCAGATTTCATTTGCATTTTTACTCCTTTGCTTCTGAATAAAATTTTGCTCTTGAAGGTTAGCTGAAAAGATGGTGACTACCATAGTCATGAGACTACAGCAAAGCCTCACAGCAGTTCAGCTAGGGAAAACACTTCAAGGGATTTGGAGCCTTGTCAGCAGAGAATAGCAGCATGAGATATTAACATAGGTCATGTTAGTGGTTCAGAGAGATGTGAACTGCTAATAAATGCACCCAGAAAGTAAATATTTCCTTATTTTGTATGACAAAAAGGAACTGATGAAAAATTCTAATGTAGTTATTAGCCTGCTAGTACATGAGGGGAAGCTTACGAGGAAGAAAGGGATATCACAATAGAGCAGCATTTGAATGTCTTTTAATGGAATCAGTACCAGCATTGGGTGCCATCTTAAAATCTTGAAAAACAACTTTACTGAGTGCACGTAAATTCAAAAACTCTGCCACTGCAGTCATGTTCTTGCTGGTGAAGCACAGTGTGTCAGTGAAAGAATGGCCTAACAACATGGACCTTCCCAACATCAAACTAAGGCCCACTATGGTGGATAAATGGATGCAATCCTGGAGGTGCTATAAATCACTCAAAGCTGTTGCCCTCCCAGTGTACAAGTCCAACACTCATCCACATTCTGTTCATTTTCAAGATGGAAAATTTGAGGCATTTCCTTTCAATTTTAACTTTTATACTCTCCACTGTAAACAAAACAAAGATACAAATGCAGAAGAAAACCAATTAGACAAATGTTATTGTGAGCTGAAAAATCTGTGGATCAAAATTTCATTATTGTTATTCCTTGATTGAGTGCTGACATTATTCCTTGACCTGGAACAAGTTTTAAAGAGTGGTACTGGATTTTTACTATGCACCTTTCAGTAGTGCTTATGGAAGGCTGAATATGTGTTCCCTGGAGATTCAGAGAGAATTCAGTGTGTTATTTTGCTTTGGCACCAAAGTCTTTCATGAGAATTGGGGTATCCATTGCTTTCTCATGAAAAATTGCATGTGTCTTCTTTGACTTTCACGGAAGTTGCCACCAACTTGAGAAATTGTCATCACTTCAAAGAAATTCTATCACTTCTGAAAAGTTAAGGGTATTAAATTGCCTCTCCCCAGAGTTAAAATGAGATCCTTGACTTTGTCTTTTGCAAGTTCATTAAAGTACTCTGTAGCTCTAAGCAGGAGGGTTTTTTCCAGTTCTGAATGCTGACATGGAGAACTGAAATAATGGTCATTATTACAGTTATCAGTCTCTTAATGCTGAGCTATGCCTTGAGGATGTTTCATACAGTATATGCAACTGCCCCTTGCAGAACATTTAAGTCTGTGCTGAATTCTAATCAGGGTTTCTAATATTTTTCTTTTTTTTTTTTTCTTTTTAATTGCTGCATATTCATTTCTCCCCACCTCTCCATCTTTATGAGTGCCTTTTCTCTTCATTAACCCTTTAAACTTATTACAAATCTTTATAAAACACATCCACTGTTTTTTAGAGGGTTTTCACATCTTCATCTCTCTCTTGTATGGACTATCCTCTGTTCTCTGCATGCGTGTCTTCTTTTCTTTGTAATCACAGAAACAAGAAAGGAAGCAGACCAACTGAATTATTTAATTACCCAAGGCTGAGGGTGGGATTGATCTTTATGACACGCTTCCAAGGCTGGTTTCTGGAGGCAAGCAGCAGGTAGATGTTGCACAAGGGGAGTGTTGCGTCTGACAAGCCGGAGTTGTACACAGAGCAGGCCAGGCTTCAGCGCACACAGAATGCTCTGTCTCTGTTAGCTCCAGTGGGAACTTCCTCATCCACACAAACTGAGAGTTCATCTCACTTGTTCCACTGTCTCCCCTCCTCACCCTCACTGCCTGCATACTCCAACCACGCCTTAGAGACTGCGTTCTCAACTGTGCCTTCACCAGGCTATGGGTAAGGATATGCTTATACATCTCATATGAGCAGAAAGGCCTCACCTAGTTTGATATTTTCTTCAAAATGCGCATCTCCCAAAATCAGAGGAATATATCACACTTCTATCTTGATAATATAAGGTTTGCTTTTTTTTTATGGGAGAATAATATTGGACTCTCATCCACTCTAATTTCAAAAAATGGATCCCTGAGGCATGTTACTATTATGATTTTTAAATTCATTATTTTTAAGACTATCTTATGATTTTCAAGGGCATAACTCATCATTCTAGGATGCATGGAATTAACAATACCAAGTGACAGTAAAAACAAGACTCCATCATAGCATAAGCCCTTAGGCAAAACTGTAACAATAAAACAAACACTATCTTACAGCTAAGAAGCTATTTCTAGGTCCCTCTGGGTGTCAGCAGGACTTAAGCAGAACATAAAAAGAAGTGAATTTCACAATGTATCTAACTGTTTGTGATAAAACAGCACAGCTTCTGAGAAATTAATTTTACTCACAAGAAGAAGTTTCCACATCCACTGTACAGCAGAATTGTCTAATGAACAGTTTAAGAGGCAAAGTTTCTATGCAGTGTCTACACATTTCCTGTCACTATTGTGACTATAAGCTATTACCTCCCCCAAAGAATACAGTAGTGTTTTGTGTAACATTATGGGAGGTGAATTATAATAGAAAACAGTTTTGTTGCTTGATAAACTGAGTATCATTTTGAGCTTTTACAGTTTTAGTTAAAAACTCATAAACACATGTTTGTTTTGCTAGGACAATGAAATGCCATTTAGCTACTGAAATGCCAATTAACTAAAATTCTGTGCTGGTGCTACTGACGTAAATCAGGCTATTAGACAGGCAGTGCAAATGAAGACGCAGAATTGGTTGCAGCCATTTAGGTGTTGATAATTGAGATGAAACGGAAGACAACACATTGAATTTAACATTGTCTGTATAGAGAGTTTAGTAGTCTTCTTTCATTGCAAGAATTTATGGACTGTGCAGTGATAGCACCAGTGAAAACATGACAGTGTAATAGCATGATGCACTGTAATGCTTTATCCTTTATTGTAAAACAGTTGGGAAATATGGAGGTGATGGAACATTACCTCCCACATTTTCCAATGAGCCTTTCTCTTCTGCTGTATCTCATGGGACTGCTGAAGCTAAAAACAATGGACTTCCCAGGGAAATCTGATCACAGGGAAGGGGTCATAATATAGTAACTAATGATAGCACCTCAAGAGTCCAGATTTCCAAAAGAGAATCTCCATGAAGCAATATTTACCCCTCCAATAGTTTGTAGATAGCTTGCCTTGTAGGAGCAAGTCAGAGCAAAAAGGCCTAAATAACACATAGTGAAATAAAAATACCCGAAATTTAACTCAAGGAAGCTGATAAATCAGCTGAGGAAAGGCAGAACTCAGCTGAGGAAAACAATTAAGGAAGAAGTTACTTGGAGTGCATCTCAGAGAGATTTTAACATCTGAAAGGCTTTGACAGCTGAAAGGCAGTGCTTCCCCTGACTTGTGTTTGAGAGTTGTGAACTTTACTGTAGACCCAGGGCCTAAACACAGTCAGTATTTCACTTTAGACAGGAAATCAACAGCCACTATACAGGGAAGTTCCCTGCATGCCACCCTGTGAGTTTGAAGTACAGCTTTCTCCTTTGCCCCACTGAAACCTTCCCATTTCATATCAACAATATGAGGTGCAGTGTTAATGGTAGCACTCAAATGAGTGAGCAGACCAGTAGTCTTGGTTGCTTTTTTAGGTGTTTCTGGATGTTTAAACATAGCTGTTTCCTGGCTACAGTTTAAGAAGTTAGGATCTTCCTAACCATTCATTTCTGAAGTTGGACAAGGTGTCTGAGGACAGGAAAAGGAGATGAGGAAAGGCATGACCTCTCAATATCTGTAGCTGAAGCTATGCCATTCTGCACAAAACAGTTGGGTCAGACAAAAAAAGATCGGATAACTTATGAAACTTAGGAGATTAGGCAGAAACTGAAGATAAGAATAGGAAACCTAAATCTATTATCCGTTCTCATAAAGGAAGCCTTTTGTCAGAAAATTATTCTGGCAAAAGCTGAGGTGCTTAAGGACTTTAGGTTGTAAATGAGGAGAACTTTAGCAAATCATAATTTTCAAGATAGTGCCTGCATGTTCATATCAATGCACTTCTGCAATCATTTCCCATAAGAACTCCTATGATTGAATTTCTCTGAAATTAATATTAATGCAAAATATATGTATTAGCCTGCATATCTGAAGGCTTCCACAAAAAAAAAAGATACAATGCACTTTCTGCAATTATTTACTTCTGAAATTAATTACAGTCAGCCGACCATAAAGTGAAAGCCCTATAACATGACTCTTATATCAGACACGTGAAAGTGATATGTATCCTGAATTGCAAACTGGCTCAAGCCAAAGAGTTGAACTGCAGGAAAACGCACAACAGCCAAGAATGTTCTCCAATCAAACAGGATTTTTAATATATTTTTATTCATATTCATTTGTTATACATTATGGTGCTCATCTTTCAACAAGAATTTTTAAAGAGAGAAATTATCCTAGTGACAAAAGAAATTGGGCTTTGCCAGGAGCCTGCCCCACCACTACTTATGTGTTCCACCTGGGCAGGAATACAAGAACTGAAAATACTGAAGTGCTCATACAATAGGATAATGAGACTTTTGGCTGAAATATGTGCTTTATGAAAAAGGATGCTTTCTTCTCTGTTTGGTGTGTTGCCAAGGAGAGTTGCAAGCAGAAGCCTGGAGGTTTACAAGATATCTGTAATTTTAGAATGAGGACTTAGGGTAATAGATGCCTGAATAAAATAGTACTCATAAAACTGAAGAGCATGCATCTTTGAGATGCCTGATTTTTCCCTCTCCTCTCAAGACTGGCTCTTGAGGTAGAAGTAAACAAACTTCCATATTACCTTTCCTATGGCTTACTGTTAAATATCAGATGCTCAGCATTAGGGACCAGAATCCAGGATAATTACAAAAAAAAAGTTTCAAAATTGTGGTTTGTTTATATTTTAAATATATCAGCTCACAGTCTGAGTCTTTATAGGCAAGTCTTCAGCTTTTCTAAATGAGAAAACTCCTCTACACCAGAATCTCAAGGGAAAGATTGATTTGTCAGCTATTTGCTTATGTTGCATGTTTCCAGGAGAAGGTAGCAGCCTTAAGAAGTTAAATTTCAGTGACTCAATAGCTGGTAGTATGTTGTTCACATAAACTAGGAATAGGGATAGAAGAAATAGAGGAAAAGGTTTACAGTAAAACCTTGTAGTAAACAATACTGAAAGATCCCTAAAGTATAAAAATGTATTATGAGCACCACTGAAACTTGGTGACAGGGGAGACTTTAATATCAGGGAACCAAATATCAATCCTTAGCCATAAAGAAAGTGTGGCTAGGAGGGACACAGAGATCACCTACAGCTGTGCTTGAATTTTGTTTGTCCCTCTATTTACCTTTAAAATCAGTAATGCCTGCTCTGTGTGGGCAATATCTTCCAGGTACCAAACTTCCATCAGCAGCAGAGGTGGCAGCTCTGGAAGAAAATGGTGATGAAATAGAAAGAGCTGACACCTGAGCACCAGAACAGTTACTTTGATTTCTCTTAATGTCATTTTTAGAGATACCTGAGATAAGATTTAATAAAACATGCATGTGGGTTTTTCCATTTTGCTGGGGTGTGATTGGTGTGTCTCAGGAGAGCATAGAAACAGGCAGTAAAGCATTTGTAGCTCAAACCTATTGAAATCAAACTTTGGGTATTCCCCATGGACTGCAGTAGGACCTGAGCCTCATCCTCTGAGAGCTGCTTTTCTTCTCCTGTACCTTGTATTGAACTACACAGCACTGTGCTGAGTGACCCTTCAGAGCAACAGTGCAGGACCTCAGGAGAAGAATACATTTGTTCTTAAAAAGCTTGTAGGTCACTTTTGAAGTAAGGAAGAAGGAAGAAAAAGCTTTAATGACTCAAAAAGCTGTACACCAAAAGAGAAGAAAATATGGCCAACATCATTTCTGAAACATACAGAAAATCTTTGAAAAGTCAAATTTTTCTTTGTACCTCAAGTTCTTTTGTCTTCAGTGAAGAAAGTACATATGCTGAAAGCACAGGGATAAACTGCAAGATCCCAAAAGAACAATACCAGAGAATCTGAATGTATTTGAAGCTTTCCTTAAAAGGTGACTTGGAATATGAGATAACATCCCAATGACCCAACAGTGAAAACGCCTTTTGTACTTTTCTCCTTCTCTTCTCTTGGATCATGTCCCTGATGCCTCAAATCAGTTACTCTAGCCTTTACAGGAAGGCTCAGATTTGTGTACACTTGGAGTTCTATATGGGCCTGGATTTTATAAGATGCTCTAAATTTTTAACCCATGTTCAGCTAACATTTCTTAGCAGAAGATGCTCAGAATATTAATAGACAGAAATTCATAGGAGGAAAAAATGGGCTAGGGACACTTTTAAACTTTGTAACCTGAAAAGCACAGTGCGAGAACAGAATTGCAGTCCTCTTTGTTTAAAAAATACAGAGTCTGACGGTAAGAATTCACTTTGTTTTCGATGTTCTTATCAAGCAGATACAGAAATTATGATGAACTAGTTGCAATATATCCTTGCATACTTCTGCTCAGTGATAGGACCAAGCTGGGGAAAGGCAGAGGAAGGAGGGAGAGCAAGACAAAGCCTGTAATCATCTTTGTAAATAAAGTGTGGTCTTTTAGAGCAAGGACTCAAGCAGTGGGAAACCATGAATAGCGACTGAATTAACTGAACCATAAATAAATAAAATAAACCGAAACCGAGCAATAAATTACAAAAAAATAGAACTAAGTGAAGCAGATATGGACATATACACTGAATAAACTGTAAAAACAGAGGGCATATAAAGAAAGTGATGTTAAAGAGGAAGAAAAGAAAAGGCAGGCTGTTTTAAAATTGATAGGTATGTACAACAAAACCTCATTAAGATTTTATGGAGTTTCACAAGAGACCCCTGTTCACCATTTCTGCAATCTGCAGGAGCAGCTATTCTGACCAAGTAAATTTGATATGGTATTGGCTGTTGGGATAAGACCCCTGGAATTTGTAAGTGTTTAAAAAATCTTCATCAATTGTCACATGACAATAGTGATCTCAGCAAAACAGCTGGAGCTAGAAGTAGAAATAAATCAAAGGGGTCTATTGAAAATACAAGCTGTTGCAATACCCACTAAAAACAGTCTTATATGTAGCAAACAGAAATGTCATTTTAATCACTTGTGAAATGAATACAGTTAATGTGGGAACTTAGCACTCCTTTAGATGATGATATCCTGTTTACTGGGGATAGAGATGCTTAAGAAGAAACCTTCTTAAGACCTGCAGTTCACGTTTGTTTAATGCTTAAGTTGAAAAAATATCAGATAAAAAATTCTAGGGGGGGAAAAATACAAAGTCTATCTCAAGAGCGGAAAATACAATAAAGAAGAGACCGATTCCATTTTAACATTCAAGATAATCCAATATTTAAACTTAAAAACTCAGCAAGTCAGAGAGTGTTCATCTTTTTGTCCACTCCCCACTCTACAATTGATGCTTAACTACTGCTGTGTTTAAAGTATCTAAAATGGGATGTCTTAGGATCTCAGGTTTAATCTGTCTAAAATTTAAATTTTGTGATGTTTTCAGATGATTTTCCAAGTCTGTATGCAGACTTTGGAAGAAAATTTTGGAAAACAGCAATTTCTTTTCAGTTATTCTTGCCTAATGGGCTGTTAAGCCTTTTTTTAACACAAAAAGTTTTCAGTTTAAAGAAGTTCCTTGCCTTTTATTTCCCAAGGCTCCATGACCAAGAGCTTTCATGCTAACAAATGTGGTTGACTGTAAGCATGCAGAGATGTCATTCACTTGGCTACAGAGGAGCCTCTGAAGCTGATGCTAAAATGTTGCAAGGAGTTATTTTGGAACCATTCTTTACTTTGGACCAAATATTTCAAGATAATATTTTTTCCATTTTTCCTCACAACATATTTCTGGAGATGCAAATGAGTTAAAAGAATGAAGTCAATGCACTGACTATTAACACAGAACATATTAATGGTATTGTCTTAGGCTATATTTATTTGGAAGGTCAATTCATTAAGAGTTGAAATGCTAATATATAAATATTAAGCAAAAGGCTTCAAGGGTAATACTATAATTTCTGATTAATAACAGTGCTACTAATGTGTTTTAATTAACTACAATGTGTGGTTCCTATAGCTCGAAGGTCTGACTCTTCTAAGCAAATTATCGTCAGTAAAGTCCAAGGCAGTGCCAAATATAAATTTAATGCATTAAAATGCGACACTTAATGAGAAAAAGGTTATTCTACAGAATTCAGACTGAGTGCACATATTAGCTTTAGCAACTGACAAACCTTCTCTAATCTTGCAACAATTTTTTAACATTAAATTCTCTGCAATACATTCCTCCCCACTGTAGTTTCAAAGAAATGAAAATGCAGAGGTGAATCAGAAGTAAATCAGAAGCACAAGTGTGATTCTCCCTCTTCTTCTAGAGGGCCTCTAGAAATCCTTCTTGAACACAGTAATACATGTGATGAGCAGGAGGAGTAGATAATACTGTAATCACATTGTTTATTAGGTCATCTCGGGAGTCTCTTACAGAGACAGGATTTGCAGATCAGAAGAGCGTTAAGGGACAGCACAGAGCTACTTGACTTTTGCCAGCCTGATTATAGGTTTGATACTGTTTTGAAAGCTTGACATGTAGAGGGAGCCTGGTCCTCCTAGTCCTCCAGTCCCTGACCACAGTTCTAGTATCATGATGCCGTGATGAACATAAATGTCTTCAGATTAGGTTGTGAGTTCCGCCAATGCTATGCATGCAAGTGCTCAGCAAATACATTTCCCCCCAATGATATAGCTCCAGGAGATGTCTGGTCTGTTCCGGGCCAGTTGGATTTATATGATTCATGTATGCTTTCTAATGCAGGATGAGGTAATTGGATCAGCAAAATGGCCAAAGAAGGAGGTACACGGTCCTTTTCTTAATCACAGATGAAAAAATCCCTTTCTGGCATTGGAATAAATTTGTGTGCCAAGAAGCAAAGGAGTCCATAAATTCTCTCAGGCTATGAAACAATTTGACTTTTGGGAGTAGAGACTGTCCATGCATATAAATGTGACAACACTATCAAAACACTGCCTACCTTCCTGTCTCTAGAAGCCCTGTGGCTAGATTTAGGCTTAACCAGTTGCTTCAAAGCCACTTGCTGATTTTAACCAGACAGTAAGACAACTCAGTAACAGAGAGCTGGAATCTGCCATAATAGATTTTCAACCAGATGGCCAAGAGAACCAGATGGCCAGACCTTGAACTGGGCAGCAGAAACATGTCTTTAGTTCCTCAGTCTTGTTGGATCCTCTCCACAATCACATATGACCTAGACTGCTATCCAAATGGCTTCCTTATAGTAGCACATGCGCATTTTGAAGGAGACAAGGAGAAACTGTAATCCCTATGTAGCTAGATAAATGTACAACTTTATGTAACTTGTAAACATATGGCATCTGCTTGATCTTCATGCACAGCTCAGTCCTGGAATCCATGAGACTGGCTGTGAGGCATGAGAAACAAAACCATAGTAAAAGATACATAGGTTATTGATCTACCCTGCCTCTTTGCCCAAGTGATTGCAAAATTAGAGCTTATTCTTCTGTTTCTGTTGTGCTCCCAACCATACATTGGTCAGTGCCCATCTATTTGCTGCCTTTCAATACTTAAAGGCATCTTACAGAAAAGAACGGAACAAACTTTTCAGCAGAGGCTGTTGTAATAGGACAAGGAGTAATGGTTTAAAACTAAAAGAAGGTAGATTCAGACTAACTGTGAGGAAGAAATTTTCTGTGATGAAGGTGAAAACACAGGAACAGGTTGTTCAGAGTAGTGGTAGATACCTCATCCCTGGAAACATTCGAGGCCAGGCTGAATGGGGCTCTGAGCAATCTGATCTAGTTGAAGATGTCCCTGCTCATTGAAGAGACTTTGGACTAGATGATCTCTAAAGGTTCCTTCTAACCCAAACCATTCTATGGCTCTTGATTCTATTTCTCAGATGTCTTTAGGACTGAGTGGTGCATGGAAAATAGATGAGCATGATTGTCTTTACACGAAATATTGATTTAATTGATGATGCATTTCACATTGGAAAACAGCTTCCTAATACTCTTCCAGAGCAAATGGTCATATTTTTAAACTATATTTTTATATCTACAGTTGCAATTTTTACACCTCCATGCATGACTTCTAGTTACAGTGGAAAATAAAGATATATTTCTGAAAGTCTTACTGATACCAAAATGTGTTGAGAAACCTGGTCATTCTGGGGCAACAAACATTATTTCTCTTTCCTCAGCTACACAATTAGCAACCTTTAATGCCAGTAGTTGACAAGGAACACAATCTCTGAAACAGATGGCCTACTTATTGTGCTGTTGCTTTCCTCCTAGTCTGGTTAATTTGCCCCAGATGTCTTTTTAAGAGCTCCTTTGAGAGATGCCTGCTCTCATGTTCAAGCTGCAAGAGTTTTCTGAGAAAGAAAATGCTGGGATAGACTGCAAGTAGGGAGAGAATTTAGAAAAAAAGATAATTTTTAAAAATATGCTTAAATTCCTATGTTTTCTATAGCACTATGCAGGGTTGAGAGGAGGGCTAAAATTCATTGATAATTCCTCAGTCATGTGCTCTTTCCTATGGTCACTTTCCCTTGTTATCTCAGAGTTCCCTAAAGAAAACATACTCTCCTGTGGTGGACAGCTGGGTGGAATCTAATCATTTTTGCAGGTATAAATTCATGAGGAACAGCAAAACATGTGGTGATAAAGCATGTGTACAAGAGTGGATGTTTATGGAGTACATATGCTCAGATTACTTAACCTTGTAAGACAAAATTCAGATAGGAAAAAAGGTTGTAGGCAAGGGAAAATGTGTCTGTGTATTACAGCATTCTCTCAATCCAAGCTGAGAACTGCAATAAATTAAGAACAAACCTTAAAAAAACCTTCATCAGACACTGAGCTGCATTTTTAAAATGATTGATAAACAATTACAAAGCTGCTGTCACACCTCTAGAATCATAATTCAATATGTGTGCCTAGAGTACTGTTTAAATCACTGGTTCATGTCAGGAAAAATAAATGTCTTGATTCTCACATGGCAATGAGTTTTCCTTCTTTGTTTCATTTCTACTGAGTATTCTCCCTCAGCTCTTTGAACACTGGCTAACAAGCCAAGGAAGTTACTCACCTACAAGCTAGAAAGAATGGCTGGAAATCTCTGGGCATGTGTTCTGGAGGGGCAACTTAATTGCTATTCACAGGTGCCAAATGCCCCAAGGAAGCCCTGGCCACTGAAGTGAATTTAGAACCAGCCTCCTGAATAAAATATTGACAGCTTCTTCCAGAGAAGCATGCAAAGAAGCATGACATTTTGGGACTAATATTTATTGCTCAACAGCAGCTGGCGAATTGCTCTCGTCTGATTTGGCTGGCTGCTTCGCATTGGAAATCAATAGCAGATTGGAGATATTTCAATCCATCTATTAGGTGCAATAGAAAAAAACCCAAAACCACCATCATTGAAGTCAGAGATTGCATAAAACCCTCATTTGAATGTGGGTGCTATTTTAAAAGCCAAGTTACAGCCCAAACAGTACATGTCTGTAATTCACATCTAGCTACTACAATAGGTGATGAAGTGTATTTAGTCATCCAATGTGCAGCTGCTGTTGTGATTCTGGAAACTATTGGGGAGCTAATGGCATTAGTTTGTTAACATGTTGTCAGACAAAAGAATGACTAGCATGCAAATGATGCAGCAAATTGGTGACTTTGACGCAGCACCAATGAAAAGCACACTCCAAAACACACCATATCTGAGCTGTCAAAAGTTCCAGGGAAATATGTTATGGAAAAGAAAATATAGGACCCTAATACTTTTTGAACAAATTTACCTAGAGCTCAGAAAAGCTTGTATTTGCATCTGGTAAAAACAGGGTTTGAGGCTGAGGGATGGAGGTCCTTCTTTCAAGTTAGGAAAAAAAAAACCTACTTAGTAGAGCTGTTTGGTAAAAAAAAATGGATCTTATCAAAGCCCTAGGAACTACCTTCCCAAAGTTTAGAAGATCATTGTTTTGATGGTGATCTTACCACAGAATTTTTGCATCTACAGTACTCCAGCGTATTGTGAATGGAAAAGTGGAGGTTTCACAACGAATTTCTGCTCAAATAGCCAAAGAAACTTCTTATTCCACTCAGGAAGAAGAAAAATGCAGGAGAAAATTAAATTGTCCAAAACTGATGTATCAAACACTTAAGATAAATCCTACTTTAAACAGGAGGCTTGGATTCATGGCTGAAGTTCTTCTCAATCTCCAGCTACTTTGCTCTTTGATTGATTCCTAGATATTTTGTGCCCAAATAGTCAGGATTTAAGATCTGTGTTCACTCTTAATGCCACAGTTGTCTTGGACATTAGAGGGTGCAGACCACATCTGATTTATCTTGATCTTAATTCACTTATTATAAATTCAGTCAATGAGATTGCAGCCAGCCCTGCTTAGCCCTTATATCTGTGCTTCATTTCTTTATAGAACAATTTTCCTGCAGAAACATCAAACTTACAATGGTCTGAAACTTAGATAACAGTAACTCATCCAAATTATTAGGGACATGAGACCTACTTATTTCAGGGAGTTTTGAGAAGCAGTCCCTCAGGTCTTAGGAAAGTGAAAATGGTGAAAGGTCACTGTGGTGACCAAAGATCAGGATGGACAGCAAGAAAATGAGATGGCATACTGACAGCTCTCAGTTAACTAAAGATTCAAACTGCACTCTTGTGATGCAAAGATTTTATCAGTTGGAATGGCCTTATCTTGAGTTCTGTTTGCATTTCGGTACAAAATAGATGCAGACTGAGTGTTTTTCAGTTAGTTTGTATAATAAGCCATTTTTCTGTTTCCTTTCTCTTGGAGCCTCATATTTTTTTGAAGATAAATGTTTTAAATCTTTCCTGAAAAAAGCAAAGGAGATATGGAAATAGGGAATATATAAAAGGCCTGAAGGAAGCAGGCTGTTATTTTTTTTAATGTTCAATTGCCATAAAAACATACTGGATGTTAGGTTGCCAATTTTATTTATGTCCTGACCTGTTATTAAAAACATATGATTAACACCTGCAATGGGCAAAATAATATAAGGGTGTGAATTCAGTAAGTATAACTAACCAAACAAAAATGGCTAAATAAGGCATATGTTGCAGTAAAGAAGTCACTGTAGTTCATAAAAGTCCCCTATGCCATCAGTTGTTCATTCTGTTCTCTTCCACTCTAGATTAAAATCAATGAAAAAGTAGCTTCAAAGGAACCTTTATCCTTTCACATGTTTTGATCTGTATTGGTGTTCTGAGCCTTAACTCTGTTGTCGAAGCTCATTGATTGCAGTCCTTCAGCTGACAAATAAGGCAACCTCCTAGACACTGTGTCTGCTTTATTAGGGCACTTCTCTAATATTTTTACCTGCACATTTACATTCTTCACAGTGCTGCTCTTTTAGAGCTCTCTTCTGAGTCTGAGCACGTCTTCAGAGTACAGCTTGTGTGCCTGAACAGAGCCTTTGTGCACTTTGTGCATATTTTGGTAAATACAATCAGACTGGATTTTCAAAATTAGTTTGAAATTATTTGTTTTCTGCATAAGAAACCATAAAATGTTCCTATTCTGTTGGCTGACACAAAAACAAAGAATAACTGGAATCTAAACTGGAAAACACAGACTTGCAAGTACTTCCTATTTTTTAAGTGTAAGGAAAGGAAAATATCTGGAAAGGTTGAAACTGTTGAGAAAAGATGTCATCAAACTCAGTGAAGAGTCTCTAGATTAATTATCTTTGTACTATTTGTGTGTCTCTAATGCATGCAGAATGGTACTGTGTCTGTGTTTTTATCAGAGAGTCTAATAAATTATTCAGAGGTGAGATGAAGCCAGAGAAGACCGCCTTCAAAAAATGTTCAATATCTTTATGCTGCCTTGGATTTAATTTTNGAAAAGAAAAGCAAGCAGAGAAAGGGTAAAGAAAGTGAAAGAGGGAGCAGAAGGGGCTGGACTGCTGGACTTCATGAAACAACTCATCAACTTCCAAAAGACCCAGTCACAGACAGGTTCTGAAACTCTGGCATGAGTTATATTCATTTGCAGTTCATGTTGGTGAAGTTCAGCTGTTGATTTGAGAAACTGATGGGTTTGCTCTGAAATTTGTGAAGACTTCACTATCCTGATACATCAAATACTACTGACAAAATTTTGCTTGAGCTATGGAGTAGTAGTAGGGGAAGGCTTGACTCCAGCTTCTAAGCATCTGGAAAACTTAATTTTGTGGTTTGTGTTTTGTGTTTAATAACTCTAGTGTTAATCTTCCTACTGTTTTTGTGATAATAAATTAAGTAGCCCAGGCAGAAATCAGCAGCACACTCAATAACAGGTGATAGTCAGAGCTCTGAAAAGACAGTGGCTTATTATTGAGATGATTCACAACAGCATATTCACACTTAGGGTATAAGCGCGTTGAGATGCACACCATCTGTTCCTGCATGCCTTGTCCACACTCAAGAAACTACTGTCGTAATAATAGTTTTAAGAATAATGGATTGTTAAATGGGTTAAGCTAAACCTTTCAACGGTGTCAGTCAAAGCCATCAAGCCCCAAAGAAAAAGCAGCTTTGAGGCCTCTTCAAACCTCAAAGATTTCAGGTTGATGCTCACAGTGGCTCTCAGAATAATAATCCAACCTGTCAACATATTTGTTTCACGAGTTTTAGATCTCTGATAAGGCATCTTGTCTCAAGCACAACTCTAAAAATGTTTTAAAAATTCAGCCAAGAAAGTAATTTTCATTTTTCAACCCCCTTTGTCCCTTTCACGATTTCAGTTCCTGAAGCTTTAGAGTTGCTAAAAAATCACAGGATTCAGTTGGGCAAGGGGAAAGTACCATAATATCCACCAGAGTCCAGGATCACTGAGTCTTACAACACTGAGCAAGAGTCACTATTGGTTGTTGTGTGGGTCTTCTAGAAATGTCTGTACCCCAACAGGTCTTGATAGTTTTAGAATTGTAACTTAAATTCAACTGACATTTCCTAGGTAACTGTACTTTGGCAACTCTGGAGTGCAAACAAAAAACCCAAAGCCACAAAAAAACATAAAACAAAAAAGAAATTTTGCATTGAGGTAATGAAATTAATTTTTCTATGTCCTTTTTTGGTTTCTTTTGAAGAGAATAACAAGCAGCAAACCATGATAATTTCCAATTTTTGAGATAACACCTGATTGGAATTATGCCAACCCCGATCAAATGGTCTGCCTCTTATTTAAATGCATTCTCCTTTCCCAGGAACAATATGTCCTTTTAAAAAAAAAATTAGTCTTTGCCTGATAGCATGTGGCAATAAAAACACATCAAATCAGCTCACTTTATGCCAAATCCAAAGACTGAATTGCTTTCAGTAATACACTCATGCATCCACACTAATAAAAAAAAGTTGTTAGCCCCATGTCTTTTAAAGCTATAGAGCATTTATTTTGCTCATTAAGGACTCAGACCTATAAAAGTACTCAAACTGTATTGTTAAAGAAATAAAAACAAACACTTACTTGCTAAATGATGCATTGGTAAATGAAATTATTAAATAGACTGATGGCTAAATGGTATACAGGTTTTGAAAGCCAGAGTAAAATAAACTGGAAACTCCTACCTGCTCTGTAACCTGCCCACTCCATAACCCCAACTGTAACCACAACTTCATTTGCAGTAGAGACACAGATTGCGTTTCATATCTGTACCTGTCAATATTCTGAGGTCTACAACTCAAACACTACACAAAGGCATTAGGAACAACAGAAAAGAGCTGATGAAAGATTCCAAATATTGGCAAATTCTGGTAAAGAACATGAGTAACCATCTGAGTTGAGGCAATTAACAAAATTGGGAAGGGGTCAGAAATGCAGATTCTGTCATTTTCCATGGAAAGACTGCTCTAGCTGATACTGATACCAGAAATCAGTTTCCTTGAATGCCAGCTTCCCTTCCCGGATTAGCTCAGGAGCAGGGGAAATGAACAGAATGTTCAGGAGCAGGGGAAATGTAACAGAATCAGCATAATCTCCCTCCAGCCAATTGTGCCAATAAGTAAGTTAGGATCAGCCTAGCTCAGCCTGTGTTCAGACTGAGTATGGTTATTTCCAGCAATCAGTATGAGTGGAGCTGATACGTGGATATTAGGAGCAAAGCGCCAAAAGACAGCCTCTGGATAACTCTCCAACCACAGTCAATCATGGCAGCATCCAAACCAACTTTCTCAGTTTCATTGGGTGCTTTTGCACAAGCTTCCAGCCTGTGATGTGTTTTGCCTTTTCCAAACACTGGTTCAGAAGGTAAAGGATTATTACAGTAGATGGCTAAAAAGCATTGTAATTTTTTTTACCTGTACTAAAATGAGAAGAGATCAAAAGCAGTCATAGCACAAAGATAATTCCTTTAGCAACTACTTAATCCTGCAGTTTATTTCAATCTTCTCCACTTACTTATCCTAAAAATAAACCCTGCATTTTTTTCTGAAAACTGTATTCTTGGCATTGCTTATTCACTTTCCACTTGATCTAACCTCAGCTCAAACTTTGACTCAGGTCAAATATAATACTTAGTGCTAAGAAAGTGATTTTGGGTTGAAATCTCAATCTGCTTTGCAAACATTAACAAACTCAGTCCATTCTATTTCCAAAAGTCAAGCATTATTTTAGGAGTTAAGAAAGTTACTGACAGAGCCTGGAAATGAAAACTGATGAAATCACTTCCAGGACCCATATCTTAAACAAAAGACAACCTAGTTTGGACGGGGGTTTTTCTTGGGGTTGTTTGTTAGGTTTTTTAAGGTTATAAGACACATTTTGCTATGCAGGAACAAAACTGAGCTAAATCACCTCCTATGCTGTTCTTGTAACTGAAGTGAGACTGCATTCAAGTGCTAATCAGAAACCGTTCAGTTGTATTTCACTGGTAAAACGCTGTCTTGTCTGTTCTAGAATGTTTTGATTTTGACTTCATTCTTCCTATAAAAAGAATTTTGTAGTGATTTGATGAAAAAAATAGGTATTTCATATTGGTGTCTCACTTGGTTCTCTGCTGTCTCTTTTTATTTTGAAGAAAAGTGAACACATTTAGAATAGATGTTACTTCAGAAATATGAATTATTAAGATTTAGTAGTCAAACATCTGTTTTTAATACAGACCTTCTGACATTTCAGTATTAATTTGCTTGGGAATGGTTTTCTTCATTTCAAAACTCATAATTTATGCAGAGCAGGAAAATATCATGACAGAATTGGGATGTCCTTTAAAATACAAATTCTACTTTAGTGAAGACCATGCACCCACTTCATTTTAAGAGTCTTGTAGTCAGGTCCTATAACAAGCTCTATATGCTTTATCTATTTTGATTCTAAACACATTTACATGCTGTCTCCATTTCCAAACAAAGTCTGAATAGCTTTGATGGCATCCCTAACACAAAAGAAATAGACACAGGATGGGAAGTGATGTAAGACAAAAATGTACATCTTTTATGTTCCAAGTTAATGAAACAACTGCCTTGTCTGCTCCAGACCAAGTAAGGATTTCCAAATGGTATGTACAGGATGGTATGCGATCCTGTCTTGAGAACCACTACAGAATGTAGTTCATGTGCAAGTATGATGTTTTCATTAGCATATGCTAAAACTCTCTTAGCTGCTGTAAAGAAAAAATTTCTTTCTTTGCATTTTTAAACTTTCGGCTAAGTTGCTTTCAAATATGGATATAAGCTTAATTCTATTATGGAAATATTTCTACAGTTGTTGGATGACAGTGTTTGGTTTTATAGAGATTTGTCAAATGCACATGATTTTAGTAAAGTATATGCAATGAACCAAACTAAAACAGATCTAACCCTAGTTTAGAGGTGCCAAAAAAATATTGAAATATTTTTTCAATAGACGGGGTCCCATCTGGTAAAAGTGTTCAGTCTCCAAAATTTTTCCTACCTTAAGTGGGAGCTATGTTGTTCCATCCTCTTATAATTCCTATAAAACTGAAATCTTGATTACTGTGTCAAAGACTGTGCCAAAATGCCAATTGTTAAAAAGGAGGAAGATTACTTCAATTTCATATTGAAATATAATGGGTTGGTTGGTACAAAACCAGCATGGCACGTTTTCTCAGTCAAAAATAAGTGAAGGAACATCAGGGCACACTTACTTTAAAAAGAAAATAGCTCAAGAATGTGACTAGAAAATATGAAAATAAACAGGCATGTCAGCCAGTTGAGACATTTCTGGAAGCAAGTGGGTCAGACATCACTGAAACATATGGGATCAGTCTTAAGTGTGAGGTATTTATAATCAAGAGATGAGCTTCACAGTACCTCCCATGTTCACCAGGGATCACAGTGTGACTGGAACTGACACACTGATTTTTAACAGTTGCATGAAGCAGAGTGCATCGAATTACAGCAGGTACAGATATGTGTGGGAAGACTGAATGCAAACCTAAATGGTGTTATTTTTTTTTTTTTTTTACAAAGTGCTAAATGCTCACAAATGTCCTGAGACTCGATGATGTTTAAAGACTTGGATCAGATAATGAAGGCACCTGATTTTATAGGCAGAGGAGTAGATGCCAGTTCTCTAAAAATATCTCTAATATTTCTGCTGACATATTTGGAATAGAAAAAATACACATGGGGTACTCCTTTGCAAGTACATAAAAAGATTTGCACATGAAAGTATGTCAGAGATTTTCTGCCCAACTCCATATTTTCTACAGTTTTCCTTCCCATGGTTAATCTCCTTTTATATCAATGGCTTTAAAGACCAAATAGCCTTTTCTCATTTAAACTTTTATCCAGTTTGGAATCACTGAAAAGCTAATTTTTAAAGATCATGGTTTATCAGATTAGTATCATGGGCACAAAGTCAGACTTGAGGTGTCTATAGAAGCAGCAACACTTAGGAAAGGTGAAGGTTCTATTTTAATCTTGACTCTGACATGCCATTAATCCCAGCTAGAGACTAACTAATATTCAGGGGGGGAGGAGCAGAAGCCACAAAAGTGCACAGTCTTGACAGAACTTATGGCCCAATGCAAGACTCATTTTAGTGCTGAAACACTGTTTTTCCCAAATAAAGCAAAGTCTGACAATAAAAGTAAGGAGGCATGCAAGGAGAATAAACACTGTCCATTTGCAGGTAGACCACACAAGGAAGATTTGTATTCAGGCAGTAAAAAGGAATAGAAGAATTTCTAAACAAAAAATAAGGGAACAAATGTGACTATTTCTTTTTTGTGTTATCCTGTGACACAGAAATAGGAATATCTACTGAGCTCATTACCCCACAGGATGATTGGTAGCTTATATGCCAATTTAGAATTTGAGATCTTATACTGTCTGTACAATTCCCTGTGCAAATGTTCAGTGCTGCCCATAATGCCCTTTAATATCTTGCAGGTTTTGTTCAGATATTGGGGTAGTGATATGAATATCTGAGGGTGTCTTTCAGTTGGCCTCACTTTGAGAGCAATAAAGGATGGAATGACTGAGCACATAATCCCCAGATATGCCCAAGGTCTTTGGGAGCAGTTCACCAACATAGGCTGCAAGGAGAGGTGCTCCCCCTTGCAGAGCATAATGCTTTGGATGTGGAGATAAACTTCCAGTTTCTTTTTGTCTCCAGAGGTCTTCTGTACTCCCAAAACACTATTCCTTGGCCTGTGTACACTGCTAATACTATTTCCATATAATTAACAGAGGAAGATTACCTGAAGGCGAAAAACAGCTTTTCCACTCAAGATAATTTTTAAGACTTTGCTTCTTTCTCTATGGGATCTTAGTATTAGCTTTCTCAGAGGCAATCTTAAGCTGAGTGCTTTGAGAGATATCCAGATAACTTCATCCTCCAAAAGAAAAATTCCTTGGTATCAACAGAGTATGAATAAAAAGTCTGGGGAAGAGGAGGAGCCCCATTAGAAGAGTTTGATTTTAATAAGAAGATGATGAAGTTAATTAAAGTTCGGTGTCCATGAGCAAAAAGAAGAAGAAGGAGCTTTGGGGTTTTTCCTTTAGCTTTTCTCCAGCTGTTCCTATCTCCAAGCCAAATACATGAGCCAAAACGATACAAGCTGGCAGCTTTTTTATAGCAAGGGGATCATCTGTTAAATGGTTAGGTTGGGTTTGTTTTGCCATAATAAGATGGGAAGTATAGTTTCTAAGTTTTCAGCGGGAATTTAGCCAAAAGTTCTCACTGCTTTTTTAGCCTCTCTTTTCATTTCCCTGCCCATAAATTATACAACGAAATCCCTCTCCCTCAGAGCTACTCTCATCTCTAGAGTTAGTCATCAGTTTCTTCTTTGCCTGTACCAACTTTAACCTTTCTAAGCACCTTGTAAGTTCTGTGCTTTCATTAATAAGGTGATTATGCTTTAAAAAAATCTACCTATTTGTGTCCTAGACAATAGGCATTTGTGCATGCAAATTAACTAATAATTGGCCAGGTTTTAAATAGATGTTAAGACCCGAAATTTAATGGGAACATAATAAATCTTTCACTATTTCACTTATTACTAATACTTTCCAGGCCACCCACTTTTCAAAGATTCAGACCAGATGCCTCGAAACACAGGTATTGTCTGTATTCTAGACTTATCAGGGTTGTAAGTTTGCAATTAGGCCCAAACTCTCCCAGGCATCCTCAGGGACTATCTGTTGTGATTGTCACAAACTTGGCTTGTTTCTGAAATAAGTCCTTTGGAGAATTATCTCACACTTGGTATCACTCCTGTGGATAGTGCTATTTTCCACAAGAATCGGATTCATTACCCTGTGTGCAACAAGCCAATAATTACACATTCAAAAGTGACATTGATTATTCATTTCAGAGTTGTGCAAGGCTTGGTGCTTGGTATCATTCCACAAATCAAGCACACCCACTCTCAAAGCTTTTTACCATTTCGACATTTTAGGAATTACTGTTCATCAGCTAGTAGTTACATAGATAGTTCTCTTATTATTTAGTATTCTGTGTTCTATTGATTAAGGATTCTCTCACTTCTCACGCTAGTTAGTCCCCGTGCTCAGTCTCTCTCTTCATTTGGATCAGGGGGTGTCTTGGGTCAGCTGTCCGTGAGTCAGTGGTTGTGTTCTGCTCCTATTGGAATGATCTTTCATCCAATTGGAGCTAATTTCAGCACGATTGCTGAGTTGGGTTTATTAGTTTCTTCCTTATCTTGTGAGTTCTGCCAGATGTCCTTGCAGTCTGTGAATTCTACATTCTTTGTGTCCACAATCAGTGGGCATCCTTCTTCCCAAGCTTTGCTAATTTCTCCCTAGGTCTGAGATCCTTGAAGCATGTCCAGCCCTAAACCTTAACAAGGCAATTCTACCAAGTAATTTGTTTTTCTAACACCTGCACATCATTTAGAGCTTGTTAAATGTTGTCTGTTTTGTGAATTAAATATCTGTTCTTGTTGGTTCGTCTTGAAAGCATACAAAGATCAAACATTAAAGAATATCCTTTCTTAAGAAAATTTTATATTCCACTTTTTGCAACAGTGTTAACACAGCACATGTGCCTAGCTGACAGGTCAAGTAACCATACATAATCCCTTTAACTAAATAATGCCATAAACAGGTTGGCATTGTTTGGAAGTTTTAAATCACTGTATATTTAATATCTGGCTCTCCAAAGGGTCGAGACATTCTTGAAAAGGCTGAATGTGCTGAGACTTACTCAACAAAAAGGGAATTTATATATTTACTTTTGACCTGCATGCTCTTGGCCCCATAAAGTGATTTGATGCTAAAAGAAATTCCTCACATCAGTGGATTTCCTGCTGTTTCACTTCAAAATGCATAAGGTAAAAAATAAATCAGGTCTGTGGTCTGCCTGCTGTCTCTTTCTCTTAATGAATATTCCTCTCTATCTATGCTTTGTTTGACCAAGGCAGTTTCATCTCAAGCTGGAATTAACAATCAGCACCTCACTTTTCCACATTTGCCTTTCCTGCTGATTCACCTCAGTCTGACACACTGATATCTGAGGAGTTTCAAGCGTTAAAACACTGAGTGGTAGCCTCCAGCAACTGCTGGGAGAAATGCTTTAGCTGGGCTCTGCTTTCAAATACAAACCATTCAACCAGCAGCTGTACAATAAACTAATGAATTAATCAGGATCTCTAAGGTTTGCACAGCAAGGGACCTAATACAGTCTTAACTAGGATCATTCCCAAGTTAGTAACAGGCAAGAAGAAAATCAGGAATTCCACTAAATTATCTCCCTGTCAGTCCTCAGCTCCAACAGAAGTCAATAAAATGGAAAATAAAGCTCAGACTAAGAAGGTGGTTAGAGCAGTCTAGACGAATAAGGTAATTCTAAAAGCATGGCAACAGAGAAAGACAACTTCTTGTACCCCCAGCTGCAAATAACCTCGGCAGCAGATTAGTTTATAGTAGGACACAGGAGAGCAAGCTGTTTCTTAATGCCTCCTTAAAAATCAGAGCTGCTTACAGTTGAAAGAAATGAATGATGATATTGTGTAGGAAACTGGGAGATAACTTTAACCCTCATAAACTACACCAGTATTCATTAGGCTCTGTTAGGGTTCTGGGAGAGGAGTGACTAATCATCATAGGTGCAATGGCAAAAACACAGTGTGTGCACTAAGTTCTTCAAAGATCTGGAGTTCTAACAGAAAGTCAATGAAAACAGAAAAGTAATTCACAGTGCTGAAACGACAAAAATAAATAAATAAATAAATAAAACCGACAACAAACTGGGCAGTATCCTGAGAGTGCCTAAAGAAAAAGTTTTGACAAAGTCAAAATGCTGGAAGACAAGGGTATAGTATAAATAAGGAAAGAGGTGTTCTTTACATTCCACACAATCTTCACTTTGAGATTTTCCACAAACTTCACAGTTACCCTCTCATTTTATTTCCACTTCTGTAAGACCAAGACATCAGTGAGACATGGATTCTGGAAAGCTTTATCTCTGAGATAATGAAGAGAGTCTAAATAACAATATCTAATATCAGCGAAATTGCAGCATTTCATCAAAAGCAAACTTGACTCTCAGCCAAACCTTCACTTCACTGTAAAAACTACATAAATAAACATAAATAAAATAGATAACATAAATAATATAAATAACATAATTAAAGTCTGAGTTAATTTTCTCTCATTCAGGACATCACTGAAAACATGGCCCATTCTGGAAAAGAAAGCAGAGAGGTTCTGGGTGCTTCTCAGAATATTTTTTTTGGAAGGTAAATGAAAGTTTGAGGCTGTCAGCAGAATGTGATAAGGAATCCCATTGTCAGGAACTCATTGGCCTCCACATCAATATTTAAAATATACTACTAAGCCTATACCCTTGCTGATTTCACATCAATGCTCAACCTTTTCAATGATAAATTAATCATCCAACTTGAAGTACTGCAAAGTATTCTAGGCAGTTTATAAATAACTCCTTCCATCAGATTTTCAGATCATACAACATCAGGACCAGTACAGTCATGCCAGCATTGGATTTGGCTTGTAACCCCTGCCTCAAGGAAAAAACAGAGTCAATTCCATAACACAGAAAAGACTGATCAAAGAGTTCAGGACAGAGGAAGTTATAAACAACTAGATTATAAATAAGTGGATTGGTTGCTTTCATTTTTCTGTCACAATTATAATTAATGATTCCTCAATCCTAACATTATGGCAATGGAAAGAATGTCTCTCCATATCAATCTAATGTGCTATACAGCTAATACTATTTGAGAACTAATCCAAAAGCAGAGAGGGAACCCCTGGTGGCACAGCTTACCATTCTGTGTTACATGTTCTTATTTTGTCATCTGTATTAGAGGAATTGCAACCCTTCTTTTCCTCATATCTCCAGATTTCTATAACTTTCTGTCATAGTTTCAAATGTGCAGGGCTGCAAGATCAAATTGTGCTGCAAATCCAAAACCACACTAATTTTTAGTAAGGTTGGCCTTGACCTATAACATATGAGGTATATTCAGATCACTGGAAGGAAGGAAGGCAGTTTATTGCTATAGAGGACTGTATTTACAATGTGGAAGCAAGTACAGCTCTACTTTGTTCCATGGATTTCTTTCTGATATTCAGCTGATGCAACAAATGACGGTCACTGCAAAATGATGGCATCACCAGCATTTTTGAACGTGTCCAAGTAAACAGTACTCAAAAATAAAATAAAAATGATAAATAAAAGGGAATAAAAGAGGCAGTTAATTTGTGTGATGAGGGAGCAGTTATATCAGCCTGAAAGCATTCAAGTTCCATAGATGGAGTAGTATACAGGAGTGATTAAAACACTTACCCAGGATCCAGAGTAGGGCACAAGAACCCAAAGTTGGTCATAAGGACCCAGTATAAGGTGTTCTTCCCATCCTTTACGTGTCATTATTTCTTTTAGGATTGTCTTGCACTATCTTTTTACATCACAGAGCCTCGATCACAATGGTGTTCCACTTGTAGCCTCTTAACACCGACACAAAAAGTAAGAGGCTTCAAGTCTTCTTGTAGATCTAAATCAGAAATGTATCAGCAAAAGTGAAAAGAAAAAAACCTGCCTTGACATGAATGTTACCTGGAGAAAGAAATTAAGATGTCACTTTAGTATCTTTCATCAATGCCAAATTCCCTTGCACTAAATTCGTAACTTACAATGTGTTGTTTTAAGACAGTTTGAATAATGAGATGAAGATTTTAGATATAAATGGATGCCTAGTATTTATTTTTATCCTCAAAAAATGTAATAATCATTCCTTTCAAAGGTAAATTAGAATGATTGACCATCCACTGAGAACACTGTAATTGATTCATGTAATGAAAAATGTAGTGAAGGGAAGAATTCAACAATGATGAAAGGAGGTTGAGCCTATCCTGCAAACATGGAACCAGCAAAAGAAACACAAGGTCAGAATATTATTCAGATTGCTTTGATGAGGCTTGTAACTCAACCCATAAATTTAAGAGATGCTGTGCACCAATTATTTTGATTTTTCAGAAGAAATTTTTTGCTGAGAGTGTGGTGAGACACTGGAACAGGTTTCCCAGAGAATTTGTAGTTTCTCCATCTCTGGAACTGTTCAAGGCTGGGTTGGATGAGGTTTTGAGCAACCTGCTGCTACTTGAAGGCATCCCTCTCCATGGCAGGGGGTTGGAACTATATGATCTTTTAGGTCCCTTCCAACTTAAACCATTCTATGATCTTATACTGCTTTTGAAATGAAACATCTAAGAAATTATAAAGATGTAAACTCCATGCACTGCTGGTTGCTGAAGGATTTAATCTGTGTTTTACTAATATTCCCACATCCTCTCCCCCTTAACTAAGTTGGATTTTTCACAGTAAAATCAATAGATATTTCTAATTTCTAATGACTCTCCTCCTGGAGCGAAGTGTTTGGAGATATACCTATGGTTGGCATTTCACTTTACAAATCTTTTTTTCTTCTTTGAGGACAAGAAAGGTTTAAGTTTGTACTGTTGGCCAAAGAAAGGGGCAGGGCAAAACCACATAATAGAATACTTTATCTAGTCTATCTATGAGTGTTGTCTCATAATCCTGATTTATAAAAATATTATAAAATCCACCAAAATCTTTGGAGTTCAATTAGACTCCTCTCTGCCATATATGAAGAATTTTTCTGGTTAATACTGTCAGACATATTCCTCTCCTCCCTCCCCTGCATTGGGAGGTTTGCATTTTATGGTTTGGCTTTTTTTAAAAACATTGACTAAATGTTTTGGAGCTTTGTACCAGGGATCCCAAACCCCAGATTTAAAAAGTTCCAAGAGACAGAAGTGTGGAACACACTGATTCAGGGCAGTTTCTTTTCAAATAATTATTAACTCTGAGCAAATGTTAATAACAGGAATTGAAAGCTCTTTTTCATCTTCCCACCTCCCTATCTCTCTTGATAATAACTGGCTGCATCACTTTCCAGGTACCATCTCTTGTATTTGACTAAACTATTATAAGATCTTTCAATCCTTTGGATGTTTAAATTCCCTCTCAAAGTTATTACAACATGCAAATACCAGTCTGGTTTTCCTGTTACACTAGAACTTGCATTTCAGATCAACTGTCAGCTGATCTCATGAGTTAATTAGAGGGTATGAAATGAATAGATTATTTTCTTTTATTATGAATTCCCATTCAATAATTCCTGACTGAGCTTGGGGTGACTGAAATCTGCTACCACTTTGAATGTTACTATGCTTTACCCACAAATGCTTTGCCATTTGAAGGTAAAGCCTCCAAAATCCTTCAAGGCAAAGTTTATAGCATTGAGCTGATTATATTTCATTTAAAAATCCTTCATCCAGGATGTCCTGTGACAATACAGACAGGGAGACTTTCAGGAGCATCCTTATTGTCTTCCTGACCATGCAAAGTATTATTTTTCCAAAATAATACTGTGAAAACAGAGGCCATGCACCTAGGATCTGGGAAGTATTCCTGCATTCCATAGTTTAGATGTAAGCTATTTAACCAGTTTGGTATGAAATAACAAACCCAGCAATGCATCACCAGCTAGTTTTGACAAAAAGCCCTAACCAGGATTATATGGTTTGGAACAAGAAATAATGGTCAATGTTATTTCTGTTCATGACATTTACATTAGAATATATATGATACCAACACAGGGACAGCAAAGTCATCAATGAGATTTAAAATCTGGCACAAAAGGTGTAAATTCTCACCATTCGACCTGAAGGAGAAAATCTACTAGACACACTAAGAGCAGGCTTTTATAATTCACTAGGCCAGCCTCTGGAGGCAAACAAAATCGCATTCACTGAACCAGAGGGAAAAAACCAACCAAGCTCTGCTGAGGCATTCACACTGGGCACTGCAAACTCACAGGTTTCATTCTGAACATTCAGATTTAGTGTAGACTTAATCATGTCTGCTCTAAGGCACGAAACTTGGATCTTCATGATGTTTAGAAGCTTTAGGAATTATTTGCTCTTCCTGGACAGAAAAACATCCCACAGCAACTGTACACTCTGCCTTTCACAAGGAGGAATAAATGAGATTTTCAGAACTTACGTGAAGAACAACAGCAGGTGCTCTGCTCCTACATCACCCCTTAGCATTTTTCTCACCCTAGGACTGAATCTATTTTAAATCACCGATCACTGTTTTGGCAGAGGTAATGGATTATGCCCACTATGCCAGAATGCAGAGTTCCCCTGGAATATATGGAGTCCATTTGTCGAAATGCCAATGCTGACACAGAAATAGGTAATTCTTGATCAACACAGGTGAGCCTCTGAACATTTCTCTCCACAAAACTCCAGTGTGGACCACTTACTCAACCAGAAAGATCTAACATAATGTTTTCTCTGAAGAAGTGAGAGAATGCAAAACAGCTGTTACCTTCTTTCTCAAGTTCCACATCTGCTCAACTTAATATGGAGCAGCACACTTTATTCTCTTGGTGGGACTTATGATCTTATTACACACTGAGCTATAACACCCTGGTCTATAACTTCTAAGTCCTTCACAGGCAGGAACCACTGCTTCAGGAATCAAACCCTTGTTTTTATTACCATGGCACACATTTTTTTTGTGTAAAGTGAACACAAGGTAAGATCAGACACTAATCCTTCAAGTTAAGACTTGAATTCCATGCTATACTTTGCCAGTAGTTTACCTTATGAAATCTATGGCTTGTTCCTTAGCCACTCTCATCACTCCTTCTGAGTCACAAAGCTGACAGCAAGCCTGCCCAGCACTCTAAGCCCACACAGACAGACTAGGAAATAATAATAACTAGGAAAATTACGCTTTGAGTTCATTGTATGTTAATCAAAGCTATTTAGCTCCCACCTTCTGTATCTATGACCAAGGACAGTTTTAAACTGAAATAAGCAGTTCTATTTTCTAGTATCATTTAACTTATGACACATTAACATGTGCTTTACATGTGTGTTTCCCTTCCTTAGCATGGATAATTCCATCGGTTTAATGTCACAGGGAAGGGGAAGATGCCCACATGCAACCAACCACATGCTGTTTAAGAGTCACACATATCCCACATTTTAGAAAGTCAACTGATTTTACATCCTTATTCTGGAAAAGATGTGTTTGTGTTTATTTATCACTGTCATATATAATATGTTGCTTTTTAGTCGGAATCCTATTTAGGCAAGCATGAAAACAGAGACACACATAAATGAGGATTAGAAGTTTACATTTTAAGCTTCTGAAAAACTTAAATAAAAAGCCAGGAAACTGATAACTAAGGGCTGACACTCCATGTGTCATGTCCTGTCAGGTTTTATTTTGTGTGTGTGTATGGGAGTGTCACTTTTCCTTTCTGGGCTTCTTTAATGTAAATTTTAAAATGGGACTCATATGCTGGAACAAAACTGAGAGACAAGAACATAAACACAAACTGACAGTGTCCTTATAAACAATAAAGGTAACCACCAGAAGGCACCATTGGCTGTAATTATCTTGACATGGTGCTGTGCATCTGTCTCCTGGGGTTACTTAACACGACCTTTTTAACCACAGCACCAAAGGCTTTCTTTTGCATTTCCCTGCTTCCCTCCATTGGTACAATGCCACTGTGCCTCCACCTCACCCCACTTTGGGCAATGTGGCTATCTCAGAATCTGTGTTTCAGACCACAGGAGACCACAGAGGATTATTTGGCACATTGTGAGACAGAAACAGCATGAAACAATCTTTATTACTTCCTGCAAAAATCTCAACCCAAAGGGCTCAGAATGCTTCACAAATTCTTAAATACGCAAAAAATTAAGCATCATAGGAGCCTCTGAAAATAAAGGGATTATTTTGTACAGGTCCACAGAGCTTCCATATTGATATAATTGCCAAAAAGAGGCTGCAGTTCAGAGAGAAGATGGAGTTCCGACGAGGAGTGAAGGAGCTGTGAGAGCAGGGATAAACCCCTGCATTGCCTCCTCAGGCAAGAGGTCTCCCTTTCTAAGCAGTGTGAACGAGGGTTTACAAACACTGTCAATAGTAAAACAGATGGTGAACAGTGAAAAAATTAATGCCTAAGAATACCCTCAATGTCAAGGGTGATACAGCCTCCTTGCAGTGACCCTCTCTTTTGTGTCTTGTTAGGCACTTAAAGTCAGGCTGCCTGGATATCTGTGGATAGGGAGAACTTAACTAAAGCATAGATTTCAGAGTGAATAAAGCAGAAGAGGACTGACAAACTTAAAGTGATTAAATGTCTCTGCTTATTCATTCTTATTCTTTTCCCAGTCTGCTGATCTTTTTCTGATATTCTCAGGTTTAGAGTTGAAAACAAGGTGGGATTTAATTGTTTCACAAATGCTGTGGAGCAAAGAGCAGGCAAGGATTGATCTGCAAATTTAGCTTACGTTTTCCTTCTTCCTTTTCCTCCAAACACATTGATTGTAAATGCCATTGTGTTTCATTTAAAAGTAATTTAATTTATTCTCTGTGGCCACCTCTAGGATTCTTTCAGTCTTGCTTCTTTTTCACTTATCTGTCTTCACTTGAATGACATGGATTTGAAACATTATTCTCCACATAATTCAGTTTGCGTGCTATTTTCTGCTCATGTTTTAACCTGTAGATTCTTTTTTATTATAAAGGAGATCAGATTGGCATTTATAATATTTTCCATGCATTTTCACATATTAATTAAGATGTGAGGGATTTCTTTTCACTTTTTCTAGGCAGCACGGAAGTGGCTTTGGAATTAGACATGATGAATGACACATGGGTGTATGACTTCAGAAAGTTAAAGGTGCCAGTAACAAAGATAGTGCTTTCAGATAATACTCCTTCTACATCTGTAAATATCTGTGTCTTCTTTCATTTTTCAAAAATCAGGATCCACTTTACAAAGGGCACTATGGTACTTTAAATGTGCTTATGTTCATTCATGTCAGCATTCTTTACAAAGTGTTTAAAATCTTTTCATCTCCTCACGGCTTTCCAGAACTCTGGCCCAGGATACCTGGAAATGATCAGTGTTTTTTGAATCCTGGCTCCCAGAGACTGTTTAAAGCCATGACAATTGTCTTACAGTCCATCTGATAACTTTACTCATGCATTGTGCTATGGGAAGCAAGAAAAGTAAGTGCCTGAAGTCCTGCCAAAGGACCTAATAAGTCGAGCTCTGGCTCTTATGATGTTATAGTTAGATGAGCAATATTCAGAGAAAGGTACGCAGGTAATCTCTGTGCAGGGGGTATAGTCAATTTAGCGGCTACTTGATAAATATGGAGCTTGGGTGTAAAGGATGTATAAATGACTAATATACATCAACATCCTCAAAAATGCAAAACTAGCCCTTCAACGTGGGTTTGCCCTGTTACCCGTAGGTAAATAACCAAACAACCAACCATATAAACAAATAAATAAAAGCAATACAAAAGAGACTTGCAGAATAAAAATCTATTCTTGACTAAAAAGAAAGGGATAAAAAATATCTTTATGTGTACTTTTCAGGACTGCAAAAGGTAATTGAAAAACAAATCCATAGAACTTTTTAATAATTCAAGGAGTGAAGTAGCTGAGTGATTTCAGTAATGTATTTTCAATTTCCCTTTCTCTGTTTGGGCATTATCCTTGAGGAAATCACTATTTTCTTGAGTATGTTGTTCATTTAAAATTACTGCTCCATTATGTTCCTTGCATGTATCCCATATCATGTATTTGCTCTTGCATTGGATGAATACCAATCTTGGAATCATAATTTATCTCCCCAAAACATTCATTAATGTTTATTTCATTAATACTGTCTTCAGAAATATTCCTTCTTCTCAGCTACATATTTTTAAGAGGAAAGTAAATCTGAATGGACTAACTGATCAAACTCACTTGAAATATTATTTTATTTTCCTGGAATTCACTTTTTTTTCAGAGTTTTCAGAAGTATTTCATTGCACTGAAAGAAATAAGCAGTAGAACTTTTAATATTTCACCCTATACTTGAAGATGGTTACAAGCAATGGCTATACAATTTTGTGAAGATCCCTGAAATCGTCTCATATAGGTTACAAAAGCATTCAGGGTGAATTATTGTTTCCTTACCCCCTATCTGTAATCCAGGGGCAGGAATGTGATTGCAACAGGGTGTATTTCTTTCAGTTCAATCCTTTTAGCATCTTCCTTGCTAACTATGTCTTGTTATTTCATCACTGTCAGTGGTATTTTTTACTGTGTAAAGCTAGTCTGAGTGGTACTTTAGATCAAGTGGCCTCTCTATGCTAGTGACACAACTGTGGTGAGAATTGTCATTTGTGAAAATCTTTCAGTGTGTGTCCTTGTTCATACCTGAAACAAAATAAAACCTTTCATAAATCAGTGGTTGTTGTTAGCATTTTAGGGCAGTTGCAGCAAAGTTTCTAGCTCCAAACAGAAAGCGTCAGGTCTGATGCAAGAAGAGTTGCCAAAACGTCCAGAGAAGGACCACTTAGTACTTAACATGCCCTGCCGGGGATGTGAGAACAGTTACAGATTTTCTTCCTGATTAAAAGCAGCATTAAATCTAGTTAACATTTGAAGCTGAGTGCCTCGTATCTTATATTTTTAGTTGCCAAATGCAGAGCAGGAAATTCAGTTTTTAATAAGAATTATTTTACTCAAGGTTTATTCAAGAGAAAGCAAAATTTGAGGCCAACCAGACCCTACACTCAAGCAGAGTACCTAGGAACTATGGTACTGCAGTTTCCATTCCCCAACTAAAGAAAGATATATGGCATTTTCTACAAGATGCTGGAGGAGTCACATTTTTGGGAGCTCTGTAAAACACAGACAAGATCTACTTGTTTTCAGAGTGATGGATCTGGATCAGACAGGATGAAAATTCATTATTTTCAGAGGTCTTGTGTGAAGACTTGAACATCTCTCTTTTTCTTGCTCACTCTTTTTATCTCCTAAAACAGGGCAAAAGATCTTGCTGTTTGGCTTCACAGTGGAAATGAAACTTGAGAAATAGCCAAGAAAGGGAAGAGAACTTACACTGTAGGTCACTCTATGGGTCTTCTTTTATTGAAAACAAAAGCAGAAAGCTCAAAAGGAATGTATTTACCTTTTTGACACTAGGAACACTGTCTTTCAGAGATCAGTTTTGAGTTCTGGCATAAATCATCCAAATTACCTAACATTGAGTTAATGATTGGCTTTGGTTTGGTTGTGTTGAAAGCAAAATTCTACTTTCTCCTTATTTCTTTAATACTTCTCCCTCTTCCAGCCCTCTCTCAGCTTTCTTCTCTCTTATTCTCTAAGCACCAGCCATTGGAAGAGCTGCTTTCTGTCTGGGGAGAACCATTAAAAGCATCAACTTCTTTGCACAGCTGTGTGGTCAGAGTGGCAAGATGGTTCATAAATCCCCAAAGCAGATACATGCAGGCTATTGCTCTAGTACAAAATGCTGTGAAAAATAGCATGCGGCAGAGCAGCCGCAGGAAAGCACAAATGGGACCCAGAGGATCTGCAGCGTACAAGTCCAAGTGAAAAAGGTCACTCTGATTCAAGCAAGATGCACAAACTTCTCTTACAAAGCAAAAATATGTGCTTTTGAGTCTCCTGGAGTTTCACAATTTGGCTGAGGTTTCATGACAGTTTGACTGGTGATGGTCAGAAATGTTTCCAAAAAATCAACTTCAGTCAGGAAAACAACAGTCCATTGAAAGTGAAGTGTCTTGCAGAAATGTGCCAATTTGAACAAGTGTGCCAGCAAAACTCACCAGTTTTCTGCCTCTTCTCTTCTTTGCTCATCCACCCAGCTGCTCAGAGGTGCTCCCTGCAACACAGTTCAGATCTCTACAGCTTTTAAACTTCTAGGATATCTGCCTCCCAAAATTGCTGCACATCTTTTATGCTCAGTAAATTTGTTTTCCTCAGCAGTGAGAAGATTTTATCGGACAGGGTTATCAGTCTTGCTGCCGCGGTGTTCAGAGCCCTGGGGATGGGCTCCTGGTCACCCTGCAAGCCACCACCCAGAATGAAGTACAAGGAATTCAGTGTTTCCCTTGCTCAGCCTGGCTACTGGCCAGGCCCTGGCTGTGTGCCCACTGCAGCTTGGGGACCCAATTACTCTGAAGGTACAGCAGCCATGAACCCCTGTAACTTTATTGGCTGAGCACCGTCCAGTTGGCTGGAAATAGCCCCACTTTGAGTCAGTAAGCTTCAAGAAGCCAGAGAAGCAGATTTTATTTTAGGACTATCAATTTACAGCATTTCTGAAATGATATATTCTGGAATTCAATTTTAACAAACATCTTTAAATTCTGGTCTCTCTTTCCGGAGATGAAAATGTTTCAGATAATGCAAAATTTGTGAAGAACAGGAATATAGTTTTCTGACCGAATATAATTTTTCTAAAGGGAGAGCACCATAGGTTGTAGAAATAGTGAGTTACTTTACTGCCCTACTGTTACACCCCAGCCCAGTGCCAGTTGTAAGAGAATAAAAACTCATATCAGCATTAAAGAGAATGAATGAATGCAAATAAATACTTTTTCTACAAACAGAAGACCTTTTTCTTTTCCCATTGCATCAGTGAGATTGTCCTCAGCCATTGACTACACAAGATGAAGATGTGACTTGCATCTACACCCAGAGAAATACAGTGGTGATAAAAAATAGGAATTTCAAGAAGGGAAAAGTGGTAGCTTTTACTCATAAAATCTATTATCTGCTTGAAAAAGCCTCATGCAGTAAATGTTGAAAATGGACAGAAAACATGATCTTCAACCCCGACACAGATCACTTACTGTCCTTAAAGCTACATGCTTCATAATAGCCTCTGCATCATATATCTTGCAAAATGTGTGTTTCCAATGGGATAGCAAGACAAAGAGCAGTTCAGTGTTCATAGGAAACCTTTTAGAATTATTTGAAAAATGTCTGAACTAGACCAAGCCCCTGGAGAGATTCTGGTTTCATTTCTGACTGTATTGCATTATTTTATTTTGCTTTTGTAAGTACTACTCCTTGAGGAAAAGGCACACAGATTCTACAGCAATGCACTTATATCCTTACTGAATCTCCTTTCTTCCCCCACCAATAGTCAGTTCCCAAAGCCTGAGTCATTCACTATGTCTGAATTTCAGATTTAGGTTTCAGGACATGGAATAGTGTGTGAGCCATTTATAAGTACTGAGGGAGCACAGTGCAGGTATTGATTATCTATTATGGTTCTCTAACATTATGCTGTATTTAAATCATAGACAGAGAAATGAGTTTAGGTGAAATAAGATTTCTTGCTTTTCCTTTTTATCTTTTTCCTAGCTAGCAAAGCTTTGGTCCCCAAATTACTTTGCACCATGTTACTTTGCGCTAGTTGTTTTCCCCACAGTCTTCCATTGCACTCAACTTTAGCACAGTTTCAATATTTTCAGGTTTAATTTGCAAATATACAGAGAGAAACTGCCAGGAAGAACTGTATTAGGCTAAAGATGCATAAAAAACCCAGATGAAAATAATCTGTCCAAAAATGCTTAAAACATCAATGACATTTTTGTCAACATTTTGAATTCCTGTCTCCAGAAAGGATTACATCTTTCCAGAAGATATGATTATTTTTTACCAGATAAACATCTGACATTTGGAGTAGCTAAATTTAAGTACACCACCCACACAGTATTTGTAGAGAAGTTCTTTCTATCCCTGGAACCCCTTCAGACCTAGAGCGTGTTCTGAATGCTGCAGCTTGGACCTCACCTAAAAACCCTCACCATCATTATTCACAATTTTATAGCTGATTGGCAATACCTCTGTTTAATTTCTAGGCACGTTATTATTATTAGAAACTTGGAACCTTCCCAATTTTGTCACTTGTGAGAGATGTCAAAGGATATTACAGCAGTTATTCATTGATAGCAACCATTCAAATATTCAACAGCAACAAAGCACAGTGTGGCAATGTGTAGGAAACACAGCCTCTGCCTAAGAGTACAGTCTGTTAGAGAGTGACAAACTGAATCAGAAACTTCAGTTGTGAATTCCGTACAGAAAAACATCTGTGAAATAAAGCAAGCAGCTCCTTCCCACAAGCAGAATACAAATATTTCACCAGCATTTCAGAGGGATATTTAAATAAAGTTTACATTGCCACAGAGCAGTAAATATGATGGTGAGATACATATTAAATGTATGTTCTTAATGCCAGCAGTTTCAATATTTATTAATTTTTCATATGGTCATACAGTAGAATACCATATAAATTCTTCTTCTACCTTGTCACTAAAAGTGAAGGTGCCCTAATGGAATTGACCTGTTCGGTCAGGTGGCAAAATGTTAATTAGTTTTCAGAAAAGATGAATCCATTGAATTCTAAGCGAGTGAATTTATTCCAGGGAGCTGAAAAAGCTCACTGTGATATGCTTTGAACTAGCAAGCCATGTCTTTGGAAAACACCACAAAATAATGATTTCCTGGGTGCACTGTTCCATGTGTGCCTTGGTAGTTAAAAGCCTAAAACACAAAAAAGCATCACAGGGAAAAAAGGATGAAATGCTACTGTTTTGTTGCAATTTGAGCAGAATATCCACAGTCATACAGCTAATTTTAATCAAAATCTAATCCAACGGTTTTTCCTGAACTACTAGTCTATGTCACAGTGGTGTTTATATTGACCACAGCTTAAAAGAAATTAACACCAAACTGACTTAGAGAAAGGGGCTACAAAGATGAAATGAATACAGAAAGAAAAAATATGTTGATAGGAATGAACATAACTCAGATATTAGCACTTACAGAAAAGTGACAGGGGAAGGAAAAGGATATCAAGCGAATATATATAATACCTAGATGGAGAAACTTAAAAGATGAGAAAGAGCTTTTAACAATAAAAAGAACATGAATATAGCCCTGGCTTATTCCTATCCAATAAAAGTAAGATCATTGATAAAAAGATGAAAGAAACATATACATTCAGTAGATATTTCAGTTCTCTGTTTGCAAAAAACAGGTAATGTATTCTGTTCTCAGCACCTGGTGGTCTTTGAGTACCTTCCTTTCTGCCAGCAATGCAGGAGGATATAGAGAGCTATTCTTACTAAATATATTTAAATTATCATCCCTATATAGTTAGTATATGTGCAGGTTTTGAAAACTAAGACATTTTCTCTTTGTTGATTTTCAATGAATCTTGGAAAAGTGGCAGATTTAGAGAAGATATTTAAACAAAATGACACATTGTGTTCATCAGAACTTTGAAAAAATTAAAACTCATTAGCACGCTAGATAGATGTATTTCAATTTGATTTCAAAATGTATGATATGACATGGAAGTTTTGAAATCAAATTACTGCTATAAAAAAATCAAGAAGGCACATACTACAGTAATTAAGAATAGGCTAGCTTTCTCATGGAAAACTGAGAGAGACATCTAGAAATAAATGGTGGAAAAGTCTTATGAGATATTTAAGGTTAAGAAATTCTACCTAATATCATAGGGTTTTGCATGAAAACAGATGATCAAGTCGGAAGTTAAGCTTTCAAAACATCTGGGAAATAAACAATTATTCCAGAAATCCACAAGGCCTCTTACAGGCAGAAGATGAGGTGAAATAATCATAATATCCTTTCAGTTCTTATAATTTATTTATCTCTTAATTAGACCTATGTAAGTGGGGATTTGATTGCTCCAAGGTACTGAGCTGAAAGATTAATTTACCTGGTCTGCATGGACTTATTGTACCAGATGTACATGAAATTGCACTTTGAGTTTTAAATATATGTTAGTGACCCAGCAGTCAGGTCAGCAAAATGCAGGGAAGTAGCAAAAGAGCTATGACACTTTTGCAGGTATGAGTCAGAATTCATGCCAACCAAGCATCTGCCACTCAGTTCAAGCCTGTATTGGCCAATGCCTTCTGTTATCAGAAATATGATAGAGGTTGTAACATAATTAAGAATGGCTTCTGCAAGTCTGAAGTGCTCTCTAATGTTTATCTAAGTCTTTTGGACCACATTTCATCCCCAGTGTGGCTGCAGAAAGTAGTGATGTTCTTTGAAATGGTTATATTCATTAAAACATCATCAGTTTAGCAGCAATGGCTCATATGTATGATGGCACTGGGAATACATATTTAATCTAACCATTCAGTAAGAAGAAAAGAAAAAAAGGGATAAAGTTTTTCTTCTGGACAATAAAGAACACAGAGAGCAAATCAACATTTCTTTTACTATTTCTTAAATAACTACTTAGCATTGATATTACTATTTATGGCAATCTAATCTGGAAGGGCTACTCAGTCCTCTTTATTTCATGCCACAGTAATTAACGTGATTCCCACTGCTCCTTTAAAAGATTATTTTGGCAATCTTTTTAGTAGAAAAACAAGTGATAAAAAGTACTCAGTCTCCCATTGTCTTGGCCATGTGTGTTTTCCTCATTGTATCTCTACAAATGCTTTAAAAACTGTCAAGTAAACTGTTAATAGCTGATGAAAATACACAACAGAGCTTGTTCTCCTATACTTTTTCTTCTCCTTGACATTTTCTTTTTCTCTGTCTCCAAAGAATGAAATGCAGACTAATTTACCTGATGGAATGCCATGTGGCCATTCACACTGCTCAAGATTGAAAGCAACCAAAAAAAAAAAACCTTAATGACAGCTTTTCCTACCAAAAGCATGTTTGTCTTGCTTTCAGACTGACCCACACCTACAGGTAATCCTTCCCTTTCCATGGTGGTGATGGTAGTAAGGATGACCAGGTGGAGAGTGCCTGGATGGCAGGAACCTGGCTGTGCTTGTGAGGTTTCTTGCATTGGAGAAGGAATCCAATCTACAAAGAAGACAGCTTTCAGTATTCCCTTTTCTGGGAAAAGGGGAGTGAAGTATGCTCAAGACTTGCCCCTCTTTAGCTTTTCCAATTAGATGTCACCTCTGACCTGGGTTGTTTCTGGAAAAAAGGATAAACCCCAGCTTCTGTCCAAGAGATTCCAAAGACTTCAATTTGTCCTTAGGGTGCAGAGGAAAGTTTTAAGTCTCTTCCTTTTCCTCTTGAAGCAAAGCAACTTGTTGCAGGTTGTATCATTCCTGGCTCAGATCCTTGTGTTTACTAGAAAAGTAAGGCAGTGTCTCCTCCAGATGCAGCATCTCAAACTGAGCACAGACATATCATCAAGTATTCACTGGTACATACTGCGGCTATTACTACTTCTTCAGATCACTTTATCTGAGACAGGTTCTCTCCACCACTGGCCCTTGCACAAACATTTGCCCTTGCACTCTAGTAAAATCATGGTTAGTTTTTTTGTGATCCTTCTGCAAAGATTTATCATTCTATAGTCAACTCTTTTCCTGCAACTGTCATAATATCTGATGAAAATAAAAAGGAAACTATTCCAATCATATAGAACAGATCAAGAAGGATTTAACCACAATCAGTTTGTTGAAGGTAAACAGAATGCTAGAACATGCAGAATTTAGCTCATTTCTCATTTTTAGTCCTAGTTTCTATGTTTTGAATTCACAGCTATATCTCAATTTGTTATTAAAAATCTATTTGGAGAATATGAACACAAAATTTTGAGGTTAACATTACTCTATTTAAAAAAAAAAAAAATCCTGACCAGATTTAAATTTCTCACATTTTCCAAATTGAAATAGAGAAGCACGCAGTCCAGAATCTCCTTGGATAATCCTGTGACTTTTCTTCCTTCTTGCATGTGGATTTATTATCCTGTGGCAGTGACTTTTATAGGATGGTAGTGATATTGCTTTGATTTAGATTCTTTATGAACCCCAGAGTCTATTAAAAGCATCAGTTCATCAAAGTCCACAGTACTAATTTACCAGGAATATCCCCACAGGATTTTTAAAAATAATTTTGTATTATGAAATCATGCTTCAAACTGAACTAACAGAAGTCTAATTATAAATGGGAGCATAGTGCTAATTAAACCACCCACTCCAGCATTAAGGCCCACTTGGGGGTATTCACGTTGGTAAATTGCCAATTTAAGCTAAATTGCAGGATATGATATCCAAGTATTTGCAAGCCCTACCTTTCTGCTACTTTCTCTCCTTTGGTCTGCTCCATAATGATAAAGCATAGAAGACAAGAAATCCCGGTACTTTTCAATCATTGAAATTTTTTTCTGTGAATAAGCATAGCTACTGGTGTAGCAAGGGTCAATCTAAAATAAGGAAGTTCCCAAGCCTGACTCTTCACATGATTAAATGCAACCTGGCATGCTCTCTAACATGCCTGGCCTGCCCCAGATCATCTCATCTGCCCAAGACATACCAAAGAACTAAGGAAAGAAGTTGTGTGTTAATTCATGCTCAGAACTTTGCCATTTTCCAGCAGATGGTCTCCTTTCAGGAGAAAGGGGTCCTCAGCACTCAGTGGTGCCAGGCACAGCCCTGATACGGCTCATGCAGCTGCTCTGCCTTGAGTCCTCATGATAGAGGGTAGGTTCTGCAGCAGAACAGCCATAACAAACCTCTGGTCAATTCTCTTGGATCTACAGTCTCTAATAGTACAAAAAGCCAAGTGCCACCTGCGCCAGGCAGCCTTGATCTTCTGTCATTTTGACTGAAGGTCTCCTATGAAACAAGCAACTATGTGGAATAAAATCACCTGCTCTCCTCCAATATTTTTTTCAGAGAGAGAGATTAAAATGAGTTTTGAGAGCCTTCATTTTAATGAGAAGGGAGATGATTTGATTCCCAGTAAGCCAGTACTTTGCTGAGAGATACCAAGAAAGTGGCATGACATACTCAAGACATGATTTCAGAGCAAGGATAGTGGTGCAAATATTTTTCCCTAATAAAGTTAACTAGGTCACAGATGCCTTACCTCTCTGACTAGACAGAGAGAAGGATGGAAGGAGAAGAGTCATGGTAATCAGTCTTTAGTAAGTAGTGACAGCCTGAGGGCTCAGAGAAAATCAGAACAGAAAGAGAAATCTTAATTGATTTTGTCTAGGACTACATAAGCATTTTATCTCTTATCTTTCCAATATCTAGTTATTACACCAAATTTGGCTTCTTGGTAACTCCTTGGCATTATTATCAAACACTAACAGGAATTTCATCTCTTTAGCAGACAGATCCATAGTCTGGGACCTTTTTGACCCATTAACAACATTTCCTTCGATAATGTATGCATGGAGAGATCCCATGAGTAAGTACAAAAGGTTTGTGAGTGGTGTATCAGTACACAGCACTGAGATTCCATACAATAACTTACCAAATAAATGGTGTCAAGCTTGTTCACAGCTTGGCTGACAAATCCCTGAAGACAGCCTAGGGAAGGAAGCAGTACGAGCACTTTGCAGACAGAAATGTCCAATACACACAGAACAGTGGAACACTGCCTAATGCACCAGGGCTCTAGGCCAGCAAGGGGAATGCTGTGACTGATTACTTGTCATTAAAACACCAAAGTGTTTACCAAAGCAAACATTTTTCCTCAGTAGGAAAAATAATCCTGTATAAGAAGAAGAAAATCTCTTCTATGTATAATATTATTCTTTTATTTTCTGTTAGGTGTGGTAGTCATCAATTTTTCCTACGTATTTGTGTACCCTTTGTATTTCCTATACATTCTATGTTATTAACCACCATAACTCACAGCAGATTTTTGTCTTCCACAGAAAAAACCCATTATCTTCTTTGGGAAGTTCTATTGTTTTGAAAGATGCTATGTTTTCACATGCCTGCAATGAAAATCCTGGGCGAAAACATGAAGGAAAAATAGGCATTAAGCAAAAATAGGCATGTCTGTACAGATCTTATAAAATTAGATTTGCTTGATGCTGAGACCCAGTTGTCAGTTTCTTACAATTTTTATGAGCTTTGACAGTCAAGGCTGAATTTTTTTATCCTGAGCATTTGCCCTAAGCTTTATCAGAGTCCTAGAGGAGGTGCAGAGGATAACAGTCATGAGGTTTTTGAGTGACACAAGACTGGTGGGAACAGTTGAAATGCATGAGGGCAGGACATCCATTTAGAGGGACCTAGAGAGTCTAGAGTAATGGCCAGACAGGAAACTGAACCAGGACAAATGCAAAGTCTTGCAACAGGGAAGGACAGACACCTGTAGTGGTACAGGCCAGGGACTGATGGGCTGGGGATCTGCTCTGCAGAAAACAATCTGGGTATTCAGGCAGAGAATGAGCTGGGTATGAGCCTGCAGTGTGCCTTGGCAGCAAAGAAGGCCAAAAGGACCCTGGGCTGTATTAACAGAACAGGCAGGAGGTTGAGGATGTGATTTTTTTCCTTACTTGTCAAACAGTGTATTGTATCTAGGCTCCTGCATCCAACTTTGGGCCTCCAAGACAGGACAGATACCAAGAAACTGAAGCCAGTTCACTGGGGCCACCAAGATGTTCAGGAGCAGGAGCGCTTGTCCTATTAAGAGAGACTGAAGTGTTCAGTCTGGAAAAGAGAAGACTGTGGGCATGTAACAGCAGACTCCTAGTACTTATGAGGAGGCCATAAATATATAAATATAAATACAAAAATATATATATAAACTTTTTCACAGTGGTGTATGGTGAGAGGATAAGAGACAATAGGTTACAAATTCCAACAAGGGAAATCCAACCTGGATGTTAGAAAATGCTTTTCCACAATGATGACAGCCAACCAGAGAAGAGGGAGAGGTTGTGCAATCTCTGTCCTTGGACATGCTCAAGATCACATTGAAAAAAGTCCTGAGAAAACCAGCGTGATCTAATAGCTGACTTTCCTTGGAGCAGAAGGTCAGACTACAGATCTCCTGAAGCTCCTTCTAACCTGAATTCCATGATAAACTCATTTTTTAAAGTTTCACTCAGGAGACTTCATTCATTCCCAAGAAAACTCCAGTTCTATTGGCTCTACAAAGGTGACTTTTTTCATATTTTCATTTGAAGTTACCTCTGCATTGGGGATGCTCCTTTTACTGTTCCATTAAAACACATTCAAGACAGAAAAGTTTGTAAAATTCTTCTCAACACTGAAGTGGTGGGAAGAAGTTAGGAGTCACCAAGAAAGCTACCTGAAAATGTCCTTCTCTCTTTCCACTGATAGCATTGAGATTTACCTTCCCCACCTATGGAAGTCTGTAGTGTAGGTGTTCATTTCTGAGCTAGTCAGCCCATCTTCCCTTTATAGCAGAGTGTAGGAGTTAACAGCTGGTTAGTTGAGTCTTGCCTTGGATGACTAGCCCAGACACAGAACTTTAAGGAGATTTAAATTAAATTAGATTAATCTCATGACTGGCAACAGCTATTTAGTCTATGTTTGGTTTTTTACACGTTCCCTTCCCCCCAAAATGTGACGTGAGAGCAATATTATATTATCATGCGGTTTTGTGTAAAACACAAATGTTTGGAACACAGGCAATATTATTTTAATCTTGGCTTGAGTCTATTATTCCTATTTTATAGGTGGAGGACTGCATTATCTGCAATAAAAGTTCCTATAGACATATTTGTCTAGGGTCACTTCATCTCCAAATACCTGTCCTTAGCCTTGGTTTGAGTTAGTTTGATGTGACCTTACAGGAGTCCTTTACATGGCCTGAAATATTGTTTCTACAACTTCTTACTAAAACAGGGCTTGACACATAATCCACACTCACACACCAATCACAAAACATTCCATAAATGAATGTCAGCAGGGAAGCTCTATCTATCCCCATTTAACAACAGAAAAATTCATACATTAGTTTTGATTGTGGCTTGAAGAAGGATTGAAATTATCATGTTAATGCTCTTAAGTGAATTGACCTCACAAGTTTTTTCTCAGTTGAGGGAAAATGTGCCTAGAATACTGGACAGTGATCCTGGGGACTAATAAAATTTCCTAATAAAAAGCTGGAAATAAACTCTAGGGGGAGAACTGAATAATTATTCAATATTTTGTTTTCTTCCAGGAAAAGAATGAATCCTGAGAAAGTTTCAGGGAGAAACCAATGGGAAGTGAACACCATGACTGATCCTACAGTGCATGCATTGCAAGTGAAATGGTCACAACCCACTGCATCTGGCATTTTCTCTCAGATCTCTGAGCTGGTTTCTTCTCTGTCATACATCTGCATGAAAAGCATGAGTCAGATCCTTGCCCTGATGCTTTTGGAACAAATGAGCCTCTGATCACATTGCTGTGAAAAGATGAATCTTATAAATAGGTAAAATATAGATTTGACTCATTAAATTACAACCTGCTGAAGTCTTCCACTGAAGCTTGCTCAGAAAATGCTCAGAGCATTCTTGAAGGCCCTCCTCTGGACTCTCTCCAACAGATCCAGGTCTTTCCTGGGCTGCGACACAATTGCTGCAACAATTTTAAATTACAAAAAGGGGGAAAATTTAATTTTTTTTATTGCGTACAAGGGATAAATGTTGTGTTGTGTAATGTTTCATTTATTGGTTCACATGACTACTCAAGAATAACATCCTTTTATAGCTAAGCTTCTAAGAACTATAAAGAGTCCATATGCAAAACAGATACACTAGAAAAACGTTTAAACTAAAGGACTAAGAGATGATCTGCAAGAAGACAATATGAACCTAAGAGATGCTTCCAATAAATTAACAAGTCATAAGCTCTGAAGAGCAAAACTGCTTAGAGTTGGAAGTTCGTATGCTGAAACAAACCCACAGCCTCCCATTGTATCTTTATTTTTTAATAAACTAAAAATCTTGATTAAAAATAAAATCATACATGCTGGGGAAAGCTGCAAGAGAATATGTGAAGCAAAAGTAGATTTACATTTAGTAAGTATTCTTACAGAAAATATCTGCCAAGGAGGACAACCATGATACCAGCATTCCTGTACATACAGTGACTACTGCATGAGCAGGAAATATTCCTACGCCATGACCTGGGATCTCAGTGAACTCTACACATAAAAATTCTGAATTAATCCATTTGCTACCCCAAAAAAAACAAACAAACCAAACCCAAAAAAACCCCAATCAAACAAACAAACAAACAAAAAAAAATCAAAAAAAAACCAACCCAACAACAACAAAAAAAGAGAAGTGGGGAGGAGAAGGGAATAAGGAAGAATAAGCTAAGGTGACTGCAGGAAGGCTAGTTTTCTAGAGGATAAAGGAACAAAATCTAAGCAAAGAAAATAGTCAAAACTCATTCAAACTTCACTGTTGAAAGCAGGGTACACAGAGACAAAAAAAAAATACAGTCTAACAAGAAGTGACTCAAAGAGTCTCAACAGGCTCTATTATTATGGCTACTCTTCCCATTATGTATAATACCATTTCATGTAAGAATCCAGACACCAACCATAATCTCCTTTGTTAGACACAGTGCAAGTATAGAGCTAGATAAGTATTTGCTGCCCAGGGAGTGCTGGGTTTGGTCCAGAAATGGAGCCCTGTATAACCAGGCGTGAGTGTATGTCACATCTGCCACCCTATCACTGCACCCATCCTTTCTCTGCTACTTTTATGTCCACAGAAAGCTGTTCTAGTGACAGGTATCCTTTTTGTAATATGTTAGCAAAATGTCTATTCTGGGAAACTGACAACATTAGTGTGCTCAGGCCATATGTTCATTGGAATTCAGGTATTGCAAGACATTTAGGATTACGTCAAAGTTTCTTCATGCATAAAAGACATTTAAGTAAATATCTGGACTTTTATTACTTCTTATAGGCTGCTCATAATATGATAAAATAGAAACACCTTTAACATGGAGGAAAAGATAGTCAAATAAATTACCAGGAGAGTCAGAACTATGTACAGCACTAGGAACTACTCAACTTATTTTGCAAACTGAGTATTTCAGCTTGATGTACATTGCCAATCAGCACAACTGTTTACAACATGGTTTTTGTTGTCCATTTTTATCAGTCCGTTCCTGGAAACTGAGACAATGCAGAAGTAACTCTGTAACTTATTTCATTTTTAAAGGAGTTGCCTGTTTCACAGCTCTACATATCTGATGGAGACTTCAAGTGAGTGTGAGTGCAATTTAAACCCCTTTAGAACACAAGGTATCATGTGTTCCTCAAGCCCACAAGAGCATGCCTATGGTAAACATTCCCCTGTTACATCTTTCCATCCCAGCACTATAGCTTAAAGACTTCCTGAGACACAGGTTGCAACCCAACCTTTGTATTGAATAGCTGCCAAACTCTTTGAGGGCTCTCTGCAGTGTAAAATTTCCAGGCAATGTAAAAAGAATAAAACAAAAAACAAAAAAACAAAAGCATATGAATCACATCAGCCGTCTTTCAGGCAATACAGGATGTCCAGAAACACATGCAAGGTGATTGTGTAGGATGCCTGGAGTAGTTCTTGCTCCTTCCTACTTGTAACCTGCAGTGGAGACACAGCATAGTTGAAAAGGCAGCTGCAGCTATTTACCAGGCTCTGGCAGGAGATGGCCTCACTTTCAGTTCATCATAGGCTGAAGGTGTGTCACAGACTCCTCCAAACAAATTGAAAATTCAGTCCCTGTGGAATTCCAGCAACTCAGAAAGGAGTGGATGTGTGGGGGTGCATGTAGGGGTACCTTTCTTCCCTGCATAGCATGTAAAATCTTTTTAATCAGAATTAACTCTATTAATACTGAAGTGGGACATTTTTTCAAACTGCTGTAAATATGAAACCTTTACTAGTTGGCAGCCAGAAAAATATGTTGCTTAGAGATAATAGTTGTAAAGAGTCTATAAGAATGAGCCCAATATGTAGACAGTGAACAGAGGCACACAAAAAGGAAAATCGTTCTCAAAGAATGTTTTATGTTCTTTGGAAGATCTGCACCCCCATGCACTGTATTTTCCCAACACAGTGTACAAGGAAATCACTAGAACCAGGACCTGATCTTTGGTACCCTCATAAATCACTCAGATTTATGTCTGTGGAATTAAGTGTTGTTACTTTCAGGCTCAGTGAATATTTAATGATTTATGCAAAATGCAGTTTTTCCATACATGTGGAGACACACAGAAAAGTTCATGTGTCTAAATGGACACAAAATAGATGAGTACGTAGTAATAGTCAATAATCCATTACTAATGGCCAGGATGTGAGTTCAGGAGTCTAATTTTAATGAAAGAGTTCTGTAATTGAAACACTTTGTAGGTAGGCATGGGACTTCAAAAGTACAGCAATTAGGGATGTTTTTCTAAACTGATCCAGCTGAAGATTTAAAGCCCCTTGGAATGGCAACTCCTTTCACTGTCCAGGAGCTCTGATTCTCTCAGAAAAACACCACATCCAAAGAACCCAATAGATTTGGGTAGGGCTTTGTGTTTGGGGTTTTTTTGGTTTTTTTAATGGGGTTTTTTTGGGGTTTTGTTTGATTGGTTGGGATTGGTTTTTAGTTTGTGGTTTTGTTTTTTTTCTAATATAAGCACTCTGTTCCAACATACATGTTCCTGACACTTTAAAATGTCCAGTATGTCTAAAAATCTCCTACAAAGTATATCCTCAGCCATGAGCAGCATATCCCACCTAACACTGCTACTATGCACTATTACCATATCTGAATACTTGTTTGCTAAACTGAACTGGAGCTTTAATTTGACTTGTTTTGGTTGGGGTAAGGAGAGTGGAGGGTGGTGAACAAATGACTGAACAAAGAGAATGTAGAAGTTAAATTTTTTTTTCTGTTCTTGCAGATGTGTTTCTTCATCTACTCATTACTTTTTGCATATGCATGTGTATGTGTAATGTAGGTTTCATTGCTTATGTAAGCTTCTGGTTAATATAATTTAAAAGCTTCATGAAGAACATCATGGTCTGAATTATTTATCATTATAGGAGCTTTTAAGGCACTTACCACCATGATATCTGGATGCACTTTTTGTAGTTTGTATTAGGTTATTAATAACTAAAAAGAGAGATTAAAAAATGTACCATCCTGCTCTGCAGTATCCTATAGCTGAAAGGCAAAGGGGATGCTTTTGGCCAGTCAGCCTGAAAAGCAGAAGCTTGTTGTTTCAGATCAGCCTACAGAGGTACAATTACAGTCATTGAGTACTCCCAAATATAGTCTAAAGTATTTCTGATAGAAGCTAATTGCAGAGATAGACCTCTTTTCCAGGATGCCCTCCTTCCTTATTTTAGAACCCTGGTCCTACTGGTCTTATGAGTAAGACCTTAACTTATACGAGTAGATACATAATCAGGATAACTGAATTCTAATCCGTGGTCATCAAATTGATGGGAATGGTAGAGCTCTCAATAGCTGTGTCTCTGTTCTTGTGAGACCTGCTGCCCAGCTCCAGGCTATGAGTGGAATATGTGGGTGTTATGGGTGGAATATGGAACAGGCTCTCTGCATGATGTTATCTTCTGGTGTTGGATTAAGAGCTATTTTAACTTTGCTTCACCAGGGTCTCAGCTAAGTTGATTTTTCTTTTTTTTTTTCATCTGCTCCAGGCTAAAAGGAAGCATAGAAGCAATTACTGAAGAGTAGTTGACACAAAATAACCTGTTAGCTATGTTCCTCTGTTCATACATCTAAACTGTTAGACACTCTAATACCAAGCAAGATAACCCTCAGGTAATTCTCAACTGCCATCAGTTAAAAATAAAAATACAAGTGTCTTGCAGATCTGTGCCTCTAAACCATATGCAAGATTTTTTTATTCAGAGAAATCAGTGCTTAAGGGGCAAGCAGAGAAAGGTTAAAATCCCACATCATCTTATGCAAAACGGATGTGTTCCCCTGTCCTATCTGCTTCTAAATTTTTTCAACAGACAGCCAAAGTCACTGCTGAGCAGACTTTTATGTTTTTTAGAGCATCAGCACTCAGACTGTTCAATACAGCACTTCCCCTCTATCTCTCTCATCTTATATTCTGGATTTATTATTCACACCATGAGGCTTCCTGGCAACATGCTGGACTTGCTGCTGCTTCTGGAGCTGCATATCACTCATGCTTTTTCTTCAACTTGTTTCTTTAGGAAAAAAAACTTTTCACTAGTTTTATTTTGTAGGTAATCTTCTCAATCTGCTCATGGTTCAGGAAATAAAACACAACAGCGGAGCATTACCCCAGCTACACTGAATCAGCCTGTAAAAATTCACATTTCTCATATTTTTTAAGAAAATAAAAATATCAATATGACCATAATGAACCATGACAAATCACTGGCCAATAGTACAAACTTGCAAAAATATATAAGTTTAGGGTAAGCCTACAGTGACACTTCCTTACAATAACATCCCAGATTTTAGCAATCTTTAGTTTAGAGATGTCCCAAGACAGACATTGTACATTCATTTTTTAACTTTGTAGACTTCAGTAGATTTGTCTTCCATGTCTATTTTTTTCTGAACCAATTTATAAAATGCAGCCCTGCAACAATCTGAAGTAGTACATTTTTCCGTTTCGTTGTATGAAAAGTATTCTCCTTTTAATTTCTTTATTTAAAAACATCTACCTGATTCTTCCACTGCACACTACTTCCGCTATACTGGAAGGATGTGTAGAGCTCTACCAAATTCCTCTTTGACCGTCTGTCCCTCAAGCTGAAAACCCTACAATGCCTAACCTTTGTCACACATAAAACCTCTAGTCCAGCTTCTGGTTTTTTACTACAACTCAGCTGACTTCCCCTAGACTACACCTGGACTTGATACAGCGTCTTTACCTCACTGCTGTCAAGGTTGGAGGCCAAAATTTTGTTATCCCAGAATCCAAGAAACTTGACAAATGTCTTAGACCTCATAATTTGCTGAGAAACCCACAAAGAAGAAAACCACAAACTTGTTTATAACTTTGTGGCTAAGTGTTCCATGTTCCACTGCAGCAGTGGGTTTGAAGGAAACAGAAAGAAATTTCTGTCAACAATTCCAAATTTTATTTCTTGCGATAAAATAGCAGAGTCCTTCTTTTTAATGTAGGAAGCTCAAAGGCATGCTTAAAAATTACATGGAATTCTTTCTCAAAATTGCAGATAGAGATTACATGAGAGTGTAAACTAAAAGGAATAAAAGAAAAAAACTCTTGCAGACAGTGTTTTCCCACCATGTTTTAGAGTCACAGCTGAAGTGTCTGTGAGGTCGTGAAAAAAAGTTACTCAGAAGACAATAATTACAGTGAGGTAGGACACTGACAATACTCTCCAGCTCTGGGCCAGAGAAGGAAGAGCTGCCATACACATCGTTCTGCAAGGTTATCTGATCAAGGAACAGAAATACTGAATTCTATGATTTATCAATAAATATGTTGATCATTCAGACATCAAATCAGGACATTGTATTCCAGGTGTTATACAACTGTGGTCAAAGGCAGACAGAAAGCGATTATCTAGTTAGCCACCCTGATTCTTCGACTAGGTAATTTAGGAGTTAATATTCTTACATCTTAGTGTTGATGAAGAAAATATTTCAGGAGCATGGTACATGATTACATCATATAAACCTTGATAAAAAGAAAAACAAAAAAGAGCAACATTTGAAAACAGTCGTGTTTTCCTGTACCACTGGAATTGTTTCCATTTCTTGACATTTATCACTTTTCTCTATTCAGTTTAGTAAAATGGTAAGGTAAACCTAAGGACATAAAGTACCATGCTTGGTCAGCAGAGTTAAGGTAAGTATTATAGGAAAAAAAAGCATCAATCCATGACCAAATTTTTAATACTAATATAGAAAAGGTTAGTGTGAGATAAACACTACATTATGTTTAGGAAAACCAAATATGGATTTATGTCCTCCATATGAAGGTTTAACATGAGGGCTGAAGATGTAATTTTTCCCAGATTCAAGTTGTACAAAATTAACATATTTGAGATGGAATATGAGTACTTCAAAACTTGGAAACAGCATAATGCAGCAATCCAACAGAGAAAAGGCAAACTTGGGGCTGAAGAGCATTGCCAGATAAGGCTCTATCAGGTAGGAAGAGGAGGAAAACTGACACCACTCAAAGTGTGATTTCTTTCTTTTTCATTTAAAATTAGTACAGAATATCTCTCTATTCTAAGCAGCTTGGGCATTTATCCTGCTGCCTATCAAATAATGTGAAATCTTTTGCAATTGGCACCCAATGCGCTAATTCTTGGTGCTGAGTCTTCAGACAAAATTAAAAGCCAAAGAAATGTCATTCCATCAAAGATTCTTAAAATCTAAAAATTTGCATTTCCCATCTGAAAGCAATGCTTCAATTTAACCAGAGGAGCTGTTGAAGGGTGGTACCTTTAATACCTCTGATGCCTGTGTTGAGGTTAGCCAGGTGCAACACCAACACTGAAGGAGACTTAGAAATTTTTAAGCATGCACTTAGAGGAAAAAACATATATATTGCTCACCAAATAAAAGGTAATTATTCTGAAGAAGACTCACCTTGAGATCATGGAGACAATCAAAGTCTGAAAAGTTTATATCCATAAAAGCCAAGCAAGACAAAGCAAGGGATACTCGTTTCCTGCTTCTAGTTACAAGCTACCAGTTCTCGCTTAGCATAAAACAAAAAACTGTTGCATGTGTATGCAAATGGCAGGGTTTATGCTGGGTTTTGGCTAACGTTTAATCCATAGAGGAGTCAATACTCTAATCCATTTTGCAATAAAGCCTAGTTAGTAATTAGTGAGTCATTACCAAATTATTAAAACATAAAATACAGGAAGCTTGTGAATACTGGAAACAATGGAAACAATCAGAAAGGAAGCCACAGAAGTCCTTCAAAAGCATCATCTTTGTCATGAGAATTTTAGCAACACAGTTATCCCAAACAATGGAGAATGTAGCCAGTGGAGGAATAATGTAATTAGAGAAAACAAAGCAGTACATTTTTCCATCAGTCATTACTAGGAAAATGTCTGCACAAAAGGAGAAACTGCGAATAAGGAGAAAAGCTGTAAGAACTGAAAGGTGGGACAGGCCTGACAACGATATTGCACATCATTGCTTTAGCCAGAAATCCATCTGTCCCTCATTTCTGATGACAGCCCCAACTTCTGAGTCATGGATGAATCCTGTCTCCACCGTCGGTGATATTTCTAAAATTATATTGTGCTATTGAAATATTTTTTATCTCAAGTAGGAGTTAAGGAATTGATACAGAAAAGTGAACAGCACATATGGCTTGTGCTGTGCAAAAAGTCAAGTCAGATAGACCTAGCAACAATCCCTTCCAGCTTTAATATCCTTTCGTCTGTATAGATCAACTTTTCCAACCGTTCTATCTTAAAATAGGAAAGTGAAGTCAATTTTATGTGGTGGCTGAGATCCCAGCTCAGTCTCCTGACATACTGATTTTACAAAACCACAAGTTATGTAGCCTCACAGAATTGAGGAGAATTATCCATTTGTTGTATGGACCTCTGAATCTTAAAAGAACTTATGTGAAGTGCACCTGTAGGTTCAGACTTTACTCTTGAAAGACTGAGTGCTTAGGTTTCCCAAACTGTCTTTACAGTTCTTTGGGTGTGGTTGGGAAGGGTCAGAAGATCTTTGCCTCCCTGAACCCTGTAGGTGTCAGGGCTATCCATTCTTCAACTCCTTTCTCTTGATGCTATTAACAGCTTAAAATGGCACTTTGATTTGTTTAGGTAACTCATAAGCGCAGGGAAGTGCAAATCACAGATATTTCCAATGGTAAATAAAAATTGTCAGAAGGAAAAAGGTAACTTCAAACTCAGTTTACATGGGGCAGATGATCCTGCACTACATCCCTGGTCTTAAGAGAAGGCAGCAGGAAAGGGCTTTGAAGGACAAAATTGTATCTCCTGTTATCATGTGTTTGCATTTGATCTAGAGAGAATAAACCAGGTTTGTGTATTTAAGCAACAAAGCCAGGATGTTCAAAAGAGGACAACAGCATTTTAAAGTGGTTATATCAGCATTTCACATTTTCACAGAACTGGGGAACCAGGTGGGTGGGAGGAATGGCACAAATAAAGACATCTGAGGATATCAGATGTATTTTCCAGGATCAAGATTATACAGCCATTCCTCTGTACTATTTTTCAGCAGCTGACATGTTTTCCATTAAACCTATTAACCTCTCCTTAAGGATTCGATAGTGCAAATATTCATGGCTCTGATAAAGTTATATACAGACTGATGCCTTTTAGCTGTATTATTTCTCTTCTAGGCTATATAAATGTAGCTCCCTGTGACACATCCTTCAATCCTTGAACCATATTTATGGGTTGGGGGATGTTTTATTGTTTTTAGCCTGCTAGTAGTTCCCTTATTATCACAGCACTTTTTTGCTTCTTTCAACACTTTCTTCTTCCTGACAAACCACCTAAATCTCTGCGTCTCAAATCACTACTCAGTTTGACCACTCAGATGTATCTGCCTAGCTGAGCCCGCACTCACTGTGATCATCCCAAAAGCTGACAGTTAATCTTTCTTGACCACTTAAGCATCACCTTCATTGCTGAAACTGGCAACAGGGGTTACAATTACCGTGAATTACATTGGACACCTGCTTGGGAAAAAAAAAAGTATCTAGATCTGAGAAGAAATTTTCAATCAACATGATTTAGTGACCAAAAAAAAAGCAGTATTGGGAAAACTGCAATGTGTCTAGCCAATGAGAGCAAACAGCTGTGCAAGACATACATCCACCTCCCACTCTAGAAAATATCTTCATCATTACAGCACCCAAAGGAAATAGAATTCAATGAAGGACACATTTGAGTCATTGAAACAATGTTCAGATTTAGAAATGTTGAGGCTCCTAGTTCCTAGAGAGAACTGAAAATGAAACACTATGCTGCATCTGAATTAAAAATGCAATGAAGTTTGGTCATGTGGAAAAAGTTCAGTATTTCACCCTTCATAAATTCAGTGACACAAGGAATACAGGAATTTAGTGCAGGACTGAAACCCTGGTTTTTGCTTAGACCTCTCCTGTCTTGAGTAAGCACCTCCCAGAAACTCATTTCACAGAATAATTGCACAGTCATTAGATCAGCATGCCAGCACTCCTCTGGCCTAGACCGAGAATCTATGATGGAGAAACATTCTCAAAATTTGCTTTTGTACTAGTAGTTCCCGGAAGATATTCTGGACTTTCGATTAATACAGGGAAACTATCTTATCGAAAAATGAGACACAATGCATTAGAGGTCATAACTTCTTGTAGAAAAACATTTTAAAGGAAATGAAAGTGAATCTATGAAATCTGCTATACCATGAAAATGCATAAAACCTAAGATTTTATCACCTCTGAAGAAAGAACTGGATATTTATATAGATGAGGATATTTGTATGCTGACTTGACAACCTACATAAATTAAGATGCACAGAAACCTTTATGTCTTTATTACCAGTTCTGAATAGGAATGATGCTGTCCTGGAAGATGTGTTGTTTACAAATGTCCATCCTTCAGACCCTTACATTACTCCTTGCAGAATCCTGTTTCACAGATAACAGTGTTAAATGGACTGCCAAAATAATCAGGCCATGGTCATCCTCCATTCAGGGCGATCTGGCTGGTATGACTCTGGATGGGTATGTGAGGACTTTCCTAATGAGTAGCTTTGGTCTCTCTGTAGATTTACCTAACAAATGACTGTGAAGGTCTGCTTATGAAGACCAGACTCAGCCATCTGTGAAGTCAGGTGGCAGAGAATGGCTAGAAAGATTGCTATGCTTTACTGGAAATTCCTTACAGTCACAGCTGCCCTCTTCTGTTCCTGGCACCAAATGGGACATTAAAGACAAGATATCTAGAAACCATATATGATGAAGACAGGTAAGTCCCTTCAGCTGAGTCATGCTGACCTGTGATATGCCTCTTTGCAGTGCGGCATGGATTCACCCTGCTGCAGAGAGTAGATTCACAAGATTTCTCCTGGCTGACACCTCTGGTTAAGGCAGAAGTCTACTCATGTATACTTAACGAGTGATTTAAAGCTTCCAGGAGGATCAGTGCAACTAACCCACCAAAAGCTACTCCCAAGAGGTTTACTCTGCAGAGCTCTACATCTCTTTGACAGTGACTTTCTGGAAGGATTGCTGCAGACACGTAATTATCACTGCCATAAAAACTGTTGTGAGTGCAGTCCTGTGAACACTACAGTGAAGCTCCTTGTATGCATCGCTTGGGCACAAGACTCACTTTTGTGAAGTTTTCAAAGAGGCAAAAAGGAGTAGTCAATGTTTCTGCTCTTCTACTTTCAATGATCTTGTGAGGGCTGCACAGAGTTAAGACGTTCAGTAGCCTGCAGTTTTAGGCCCCAAGATGTGCCTGGAGATTCTGCTGAATCCACAATTCACCAGACAGAAGATATTTCTGGTGCTCAGACTAGATATTCTTCATCAAGATGTTTTTCCTGGGTACCACCCAAACATCGCCTTTTCTTTTTGCCTACTGCGCACTGCAGCCTGCAGATCTGCTTTACAGCATTATCTCAGGGGAAGTAGAGGGAGCAAGTAAGGAAAGATAGAGTAAAATTAATTTAGTTTCAGGCAGGATCAGCACATACTGCACTTCATATAGCAGGCTCATTTCTCCTTAGAACTGCTCAGATATCGTCGTGAAGGAAGAAGCGAGATCATACACATTAGGACATACACAGAGAGATGAGAACATCCATTTAGCCCAAGCAGTCCCTTAATTAACAATGACTGAATTCTAAAGCTCTGTATCATCTACTGACATTCTAAAAAAAAAAAAAATAAAAAGAAAAACAAACCTAAGAACCACTGTTCACACTAGAAACTCTTATTAAATCCAGTTAGTAAACAGCCTGTATCATTTTCAATGACTCGTGTTGCAACAAGAAATAGGCTGTAACAGGAACTGCCAAGATAGATTTAGGCTGTAACAAAGTGAAATTGACTGTTTTCACGATATTTAAAGTACATAGCAAACCATCATAAATCCTGCTCTCTGCGTATACATATTGCCAAGCAGGGCACCAGCAGCCCATATTTTAAATAGCTTCAAAATCGGCCTATTTGTAAAGTTTTTTATTTATTTACTGTATTGCAGATTTATTTATTTTTTTGTTACCATGTAGGTAGGAAATAATGCTGCTCAGTCCACAAGGAGCCGGAAACTTAGAGGAGTTGCATGGCAGAGTGAGTATATCTAAACCATGGGGGTCCTTAAAACTGTGGGGTCTGGTGCAGAGGATTTTTGTAAAATCAAGCCTGCCACAAAGAAGCAAGAAGTGTTTAGTGAGATTCTTTTTACCTCCATCTCTCGTCTGACTTCTCTGTCAGTCACACAAATTAAAAGGGAATTTAAAATGGAGGTTCAAGATGGACAATAGCTAAGGGAAGAGAAAAGGGTAGGAGATATGTGACAAATTAAAAATTAACCTCCACATTGGAAAATAATTTTCCCTACAAAACATAATTGCAGTTTCTCTTGTTGCTGTAGTAAATGAACTGTAAATATTTAACCAGAGTACTGGCATCACAATGCCTGCAGCATGTGCCATCCCCTGCCCAGGAGAGGCAGAACAAATGCTGCAGAACTAAAGCAGCCCTGCTGCTCTCCGTTCCATGGGGCTGCTTGGCTCTGCAGTGCACCCACCTCTTCCACTCATGGCAGCTCTACTATTCCCAGGCAGCTGCAGGGGTTGCTCAAATGCCATGCAGATGAGCCAGGAGGTACCAGGTGCTTCTGTTGGTGCACTTTACATCAGATATGAGCAAAAGCCAGTGGGACAGCAGCCCTTCACTAAGAGTGCCATGGTCTGCTATCGCCAGGTAAAGCCATGAATCTCCTGCATGTTGCATGGTTAAGAAATCCAACACATCTTTCATGCACACAAAAATGGGAATGAGAACATTGATGAGCAATAAACTGTTATTTTCTTGAATAATTTAACACCCAGAAGTCTTGCTAAAGACAGTGTTAGAAATAGCCATGTGATGTATTTAAAAAATCAGACCATAAACCAGGTAACAGCCAGGCTCCCTCCAGAGACAGGATGGTTCCTTGGGGTATACTCAGTAACACTCTGACTAGACTGCTTTTTCAGATGGCATGTGCAGCAGAGCCTCCATCACAGTCCTTGGTAACGATCCCGTAACCTCACAGCTCTCTTTTCTTGCTGTTCTGCTAAAGTGTTCCCCCTTAATGTATTTATCCTCATCCTACCCTCTTGTACTCACTTTAAAATCTTTTTGTGAGACTATTTGGAACCTGCACTCCTAGATACTCCAAGATTGCATTTCCTACACTTGTTTAAAGATTAATTGCTTCCCTTTTGAAGGGGCACTAGAAAGAGAGGCAGCAATGCTCTCTCCTTTGTGCCTTTGCTATCCAGAAGGGACCATGGCTGTGCTATACTTGGCTAAGGATGCTTTATGTGGTGTGTCTCATTGCGGACATTAAAAGTGCGTAAGAGCAGTGCCTACTCCAACCTTTTTCCAGATAAGGAGTCTTACTCACTGATTCCCAACCAACATCAAAGCCTGGACTCTGTTCTCATATTTATCAATATCAGGCTTACCAAGGCATCCTCAAGAAAGCATAGATATGTGTGAAAAATGCAGCTGAGAAAGGCTGCATTTGAGTTTGCCTGACCAGACCTCAATCAGGGAACACAATGCAGCATGCCCTAGGATGAGTTAAATACCAATGACTGAAGCCTAAGTGAAGCCTTTGAGAAGAAAATCAGATCACAGGATGACAGCTTAGTCTGATTCCTGTATTGCCTCACATTGGAGCAGAAACCCAAACCCTCTGGAGCATTGAAAGCCAAACAGAGTAACTATTACGACTCATTTTTATATTAATACCTACGAGAGTCTAAGGATTCATCTCCTTCTCTGAAAGTGAAAATCTATAAATATTGACCACTCATTTCATGAGGAAAGAGCTATAATAAAAAAACCAAACCTTTCCTTCCTGGTGGTAAAGAGTATAAAACCAAATTTGCCTTTCTTTTGCTTCTAGTAGCTTTGCTTTTTGATGCAGGAAGAACCCTCCGTCTCTGAAATAACTCCCCTCTTTGCTTTTGCTCACATAATATCAAGTGTTCACAGTCAAATGAAATCCCAGAGAAGGAACACATGAGTTCTCTGCTCGTCAGAGCTGTTAGGTAGTCTGTGGGGTTCTCCACAAGCAGCAACAGGCTTTGCAAAGTGGCTTATTTGAGAATGGCAATGTGATTTCTTACAGTGCCATGTGGGTGAAGGGGACAGGAAAAAGGTGAGTCTTTATTTGATTTTCTTGGTTAGAACTGCTAAGATTTTACTGCAGTGATTCTAATAAGATGTAATCCTTGAGATAAAATGTAGCAGGTGTTTGGGACTTCAGACTCCATTTGTGGCTCTTGCTGATGGTTCCACTTACAGAGCAGTGCTTCTATACGGCGCTGATATTTGAGAACAAAGTTGCTCTGCCTTCTAGCTCCCTTAAACTTCTATGGGAGGTGAGTAATTAAGAAAGAAAGAAAGAAAATAAGAAACAAACAAACAATCAAAAAAAAAAAAAAAGTCATCAGACCAGCAGAGCTGGGGAGATATTGGGGGAGATGAGAGGAAGTGTTGTGAACAGTTTGGTGTAAATCCCTGAATCCCTGACTGAATGTGAGGAAATAAGCATATCCAAAGATGAAGAGCAAGGTCAGTGAAGGATCTAGAAAACAGGATTTTTTAGAGAAGCTGAGACAACTGGGGTGGTTTAGTCTGAAGAAGGCTCAGGCGAGACCTTGTCGCTCTCTAAAACTACCTGAAAGGTGGTCTTGGCAGTACTAGGTTTGTGGTTGGACTCAATAATCTTGAGGGTCTTTTCCAATCTAAACAATTCTATGAAACAGAGTTTATCCAGTCTCTGTATGTTATAAGTAGAAGGCTTCAGCTTAGCCAGATTTTCGGTGTATTCATAACCAGAATGCAGAATGAAGAATTCTTTAGGAAATAGATATTTGTGCACTCAAAGCAACTTCTAAATTAGCTAATCTCTCTCTGGGAAGTTCTAGTCCAATGTACCACTTTTCAAAGACACAGTACATTCTCACAGAAAAAACACACTCTTCTGGTCACTAAGCTGCTTTCGCCCTCACCCTCAGAAAGGTCAGACTTTGAAAAGAATCCAGCTGCCTGGAAGCCTAATGTATAAACTGACAATATAAGCCTGATTACAGTGATTATATGACAACATTGTACCTAGCTCAGTTCTTTCTCTTTTAGCTAATTCTGAAAACCACTTGGGATTTATTGTTTAAGTTTCCTAGAAAAGTGAGGTGTTACAAGCCCCTGAAGCTGCAGCCTGGAGCAAATGCATTCTAATATCAGAAAAAAAGAGAGAGGAGGAGAGGTGGTGCCTTAAAGCTTGGTACATGTAAGCCTATTTCAACATTCTTGTTTGAAATTGGAGACAAAGTTACTTCTTATACTATGATGATTGCTTTTGTAGAAATGAGGAACAACTGTTCCATTGAGAACAGTTTTACCTATTTTATCAGAGAACTTTTCTTGTGTAGTGAAGATCCTCCAAGCTGTTTCACAGAGCTCTTCAGAGAATTCAGAGAATGAAACGAGGCAATATTTTGCAGGAGCACTAATATAGCAGGGTCATGTAGCACTTAAAGTGAAAAGTTTAGGAGTCACGAGAGTTTTGCTGGTTTTTCACCTCTAGTATTAATTTGCTGGGTATCTTTGGCCAGCAGAATTGATCACTGCAAGACCCACTTTTTAAAAAATGGGTCACTCAGCATTCTCTTATTATGTGAAAACTGCTGAAATGGGTTGGGGAGAAGCACATATATTATGAAAGATAAATGCTCCCTCATTAAACAGAGTGCCCAGATCATGAGTAAGCTAAGGGAAGTCAAGGGAGCTCTGGCAGCTTACACTACTTCAGACAGAGCCCTCTAACCTAGGATGAGGGTGCATTTGACAAATACTCACTCACTATCTTTAAATCTCTTGAGAAATTGCAGATATCAGATCCTTACCTCACTAAAATCTATCCCAAAGTGCCCATTGTGTAGACTGAGGATGAATTAATGCTTAAAAAAAAGTAGCTATATCATTCAGTTATGTCTCAGCAGCAGGACGAGCATGTGGTATGGTAGCTACTGATCAGCTCAGTTTGGCAAGGCAGGCTGAGTGAATCACAGCCCTTCCACCCTCTGTGCTGCTGTGTGACGAAGGGCTTGGCCATGCCAGGGCTAAGCTGATCTGTGCTTAAGTAGAAGGGTGCCCTGCCTTAGCCAACAAGGGTCTCCCTGCACAGAAATAAAGGCCAGCATGTGCTCGAGTGCTCCATGTCTTGGGGGCTTGAGCTCTTATCCAGAACAAGTCTAGTACTTCAAGAGTCATATTCTGCTTTCATTTAACACTGACACAAGCATGAATAACTTCACTGAGATTAGTGGCATTACTTTAGCTTATACCACTGTGCAATAATAACAGAATTTGACTCTATTAACTCTTTCTTACTGTGCTCGGCTCTGAGGATACCTTTGCCAGAAATGCTATATTTCTGCTGAACTGCTTATTATTTGGGGCAATTGAGAGATTTCCATCTATGTAATATTAATTTCTTGGCTTCTTTCAGCATGGCCCTAGGGAACCATTTAACTTCTTTCAAGAGAGATATTGATAAATTCCCTAAGAAGTGTACTGCTTTCCTTTTCAGTGTTTGAACTCAATAGATTTAAAAGGCAGATATTACTTTAATCTGGAAAATATTCCCCACCAGTGAACATGCTATTGTTCTGATGGCTTAGCTGGGATGCCCTTCCTTTCTTCTCCCTAGTAACAGCTTCGGTTGTTGAAAGAAATGCTGTACCAAAGAGATCTCCGGGCATCTAGTGGTTCACGGGGAAAACTGCATCTGCATGCCAGCGGTTTGGGGATGAACTAAGAGCAAGGGAGAGGGCGATGAGGAATGCTGCAGGGGAGCACTGCCACCTATTCCGAGCCCGGGCAGCAGCGAGCCTTGGTACTCAGGCACAAAAGTTCAGTCTCCCTGCTTGTGCTGCTGCCCAACCCTTATTATCACCATCAAGTGACAGTGATAGGAGCCAGGCAGGCTGGGGGGATGCAGGGATGTGATCGTTTGCTCTCTGCATCCGTTCACAGACTGTGATAAATCAGACCCTTCTCAATGGAGCAGTAAAAATGAGGACTACCCTTGTGATTAATAGACTATGAAGCCATGAAAGGGGTACAAAGACAAGCCTCCATTTTCCTTGTATTATTAACAGCACATATTAAAAATTGAATGTTTACAATATGAAAATGCTGTTCACTCCGACAAGAACTGTCCCTCTCAGTACAGCAGCACAGGAGATTAAGTGTAGCTGCCATAGTCACATACATATCATTCAAATCCTTATTTTTGTCCATATAAGTGCAAATAGCTTGGCTAACCATGATCATTTTACAGATTATTATCCACTTTTCTACGGGTATTGTTTGTATGGCCTAGAGCTAGACTACAAGGGGATTCTTTCTAAACTCTGCATCTTGCAGGCAACAGTTAAAATTTAAATTTCCAGAGGGCCCAGCTGAGATCAGAGCTTTGCGCCAAGCATTGAGTAAATACATGAAAGAGAGCCCCGGGTACAAATTAAAATTCTGAAAGAAACTGAGGTGAAGAGAAAGGCAATTCATGTGTAGAAACAGACATTTTAGTGCAAGGAAATAAAATAGGACAGAGATGAGCAGGGAGAACAAATAAATGGAAACCAATTGTCACATCTATGTCCATCACCTCCCCTAAAGGCCTCTCCCCATCCTTGAAATGTTGGCTTATGTTTTAATGCAGACCAAAATAAAGCACAAGCTCTCTAATTCAAATGCCATAGCTGAGAAAGCAACAAGTACATTTTTCTCTTGATTGTAAATTAGATCTCCACACTATAAGAAGAGAAAAGCGTTTTATTGAAATTGGTACTTCACAGCAAAAATTAGAAAGTGGTAAAATGGTTGCAGTACACAGAATCTTGGTTCAGTCTGAAGATTATATGCTACTTTTCTCAGCAGCCCCCTGACACATATTGCAGACCTGGGCTGAACTGATCATCAAAATAATGCATAGCAACTAGTAGGGAAGCTGTCAGCTACTGGAGCTGGTGTTAATTCAGTAACACCAACAAAAATGAGATGCCTGTAGTTCACCTGAACAAGGTTAGAGTTCTGATCCATGTATATGCAGAATTTTCCAAAACTGCATTTGTGTATCAGGAGTCCTCTAAAACTAACAGGAAAGACAAGTATATGATCAATGTGCTTATCAGACAGTGAATAGCTTAATATGTAAATATTTTTTGAGCCCTTTTGCAAATGCATCATGCAGTGACAGAACATGTTTCCAGGTAAAGGAAGTCATGGCTGGTGTACTTTGGGTTCCAGCTACCAGATAGAAGGCTGCCGGCCATTGCTTTTCCAGCAACATGCAAATACTATTTGGTGATTGCCAAAATTAAAATATCTAAATTGTAGTTCTGGGACAAGGTGTATTAAAGATGAATAGCCTGAAAAAAGGTAAGCAGATTAAAGGTGAGTTGTGATGGCTAATTCTGCCAGAGCCACTTTATTAAAAGCAATTAGTACAACTCCTCTCAACAGGAATTTGTTGTTGGAGCAGGTAAGGCAGTGATGTGATCCTTCTGTGAAATAATACACAACAGGAGAGGCATCCTTGAATTCCCAAGTGATTGTAGATTTGAATTTCCAGCAGGTAATTTTAACAAATGTTATTCCAATTTAAATGTCTCTCTCAGTAGATTGATCTTCGCCATGTTAAAAACCAGCACATGAGAGATGGAACATATCTATCTCATTCAGACTACAGAGGCCAGGTTGATGGCAAATGATGATACCGATGACAGCAAATACCTCAAAGAGACACAATACAGTGTGAACCAGAGTGCTTGACTAAATTTCAAAATGAAATAATTCTGGAAGGTAGGAATGCTTAAAAGGCTGGAGAAAGATAAATACAAACATAGACCTAAAAGGAAAAAGTTATTCTAGCTATGCAGTGTTTACTGATAGGATCACAGGAAAGCTACTTGAGGAAAACAAAGAGATTTAAAATAACGTTAGACATAATAAAGAATAAGATAATTCAGAATTATTATGAAGAATAGCACTATTAAGAGGTGTGTTTTAATGCTGAATGTCCCTGCCAGGATGAAAACTGACAAAAAGGTTTTTGTCCTTGCTTCAGAACACTTAGCAAAATTGTTTTTCAAAAAAAAGCACTTATAAGACCACAGAACAAGAATACTTATGTGTATGAGTACTCCTACCTGTCCTACCCACAACTGCTCATGCCTGTTTAGCAGTTATCTGAGGAAGACTTGTACATATACTTAATATTGATGTATTTTATTGCCTTCTTGTAACTCCAACTTGAATACTCTGCTGATCAGTTTCCAATAATTTCAGATAAGAAGCAGCATCTTTTTATGCCTGACAGATGTGAGGAGTTCTGGAAAATGAAGGTTCAAATAGGTGCTCTGTAGGGCAATTTCTTACTCCTTAGATGAAAAAGGAAAGTTGCTGTACACATGTGTATCTGCTTTTCCATAAGATTATGGAAACAGACACTGGAGAAAAAGAACACTACAATGGCTTCATTAGAAAAGGATAAGCAAGACCCATTTCTTCATTGAAACTGTTTTGTTTTCTTTCTTGAAAAAGCATAAACTGCATTATGTGTCAGCTGGTTTTTTTCCTCCTCCGGAGTATATGAAACTCCTGACAATAGCAAGAAATAGTGGAATTGTAGGAAAGGGATCATAATGCTGTTCTACAACTGCATAAAAAGAGATTGCTTTAGAAAGCCCCCACAGCAGAGGTTAGATGGATGCCATTGTTTCCTGATGCAGTCTTGTTGTCAGGTGAATGAACTGACTCCAAACATGTGCTACTTGCTTCAGGTGAGGAATAGAAACTTACTCCTACATCATCCATTAGGGAAATCCTGTAGATAATGATTTAAAATTTTTTTTCCTTTATTTTTTTTTACCCCCAGAGCCTCAATGATATTCAGGGTAGCAGTCTGACTTAATCCATGAGTCAATACTCTCTCCAGTTGTCTGTAACCTCATGCCAAAATCTAACCAGCTCATCCCCTTCATCTTTTTTAAGACAAAAATCATTGAAACTGGTAAAAGGGAGAGAGCTTTGCAGCAGACCCGAGGGTCAAAACTCTTTTATTCTCTCTCTGATTGTGCTCTGATTTGCTGTGTTACCTAACAAATAAGGTGTTTGGATCCCCCCTTGCCTCTCTTGATTGTGCTCTGTGAAATGGAGGTAATTAACACCTGCCTCAGGGAATGTCTTACATTGATACTTAATGGATTAACATTTGTAAAGCTTTTTGAAAGCCTCAGATGTGGGTCTGTATGGAAATTCAAAGCATTGTTATCTTGTGGGATAAACAGACATTTCTCAAGGCCAATCCTGCTTTATGTGAAAGACAACAAACTGTGAGGGTAGATACACCATCATAATTCAGATAAAGCAAAGCCAGCCAGCTTGCCTGTGCATGTAATAATATTATCCCATCTTCAATATCACTGCTTATATATTAGCCTGAAAATCCCAGTGCATGTAAGGGTAGCTGGTACCTATGACACAAATGCATGTTTTTTTTGAAATTCCATGATAGGTGTTGGGAAAAAAGCACATCCTGGTCAGAACCCAGAACAAATACGTGTTTTTCCTTCATGCCGTGAACAAGCTAAGAGAAAAAAAATCTTTATCAGACTTTCTCCCCATGGCTGTGGAATGATGTCAATCTTTCTAACTACAAGTGATGCCCCCTCCTAGTCCCTGGTACCAAGATAATTTTTAACTTTGGCTATTAAAATTGTCTCAGTTCTACTAGCAAGGGCTTGTACACGAGATTATGGAAAAAAGGTTTAATTCTAGTTTTTTTGTTTGTATGTAGGTTTTGTCTGCTGTACAGTAAATAGGAGAGGCCTTCCTTCATAAAATCTCTCCAGCGTGTAATGGAGACCACCTAACAAGTCGAATATGTAAATAGCACAGCCAAGGTCTTCAGCACATATCAGATCACACAACTGCAAAAAGAAGGGAATACTGCATTGTCAGACCACACCAATTTATGTGTTCCCCATACTTTGAGGGAAGTGAAAGCCACTGAGATTAAAACCGGGTCATCCTTTACATGTGTCTTGTAACTCTTCATAACAGATAATTTTGGAACACAGCTTTTAAGTATAGCAAAGCATTTTCATCCCTGTACTAATTCTTCTGCTGCCTTCTTCCTTTCTTACAAAAATTACACCATTCTGTTGGTAATCCTGCCAACCACAGGCAGAGGAAGTGAATCAAGTCCTTTTTTTGTTTTTCATAACAAATATGATATTCATCCAACATGTTACATGCAATCACAAAAACACTGCTAACCTTAAATAAGGTAGTTGTGACAAAGAGACTAAAGGAGGCAAAATAAAACAATCTCAGGCTGAGAAAATAGCTATTAGAAAATTTTTTAAAATTTGCATTTGTTTTCATCCTTTAGAAAAATATAAAGAGAGATATTAGTTTTCTAATGAATAAAAGCTCTCTCTCTATATGCCACAGGAAATTGAGAAAAGGTTTATTAATTTTGGCAGAGATTTAGACTGAATATAAGGAGTTGCATACTAGAATGTAGACTAATAATATGGGCAGTTTAGAATGGGCAGTTTAGAAATGTGAAATCTGCTTCATCAGCAGCTTCAAGGAGAAGCCAAACAATCTGAGGATGGCTTCCTGCTAGCTGGACTTTTATGAAAGTTGATGGTTGGAATGGTTTCGGCTTGTTACACACACACACCCACGCATACACATGATATATTAAAGAGTCCTATGGCTTCCTTCCAACATCAATAAGCAGCTCAACATGATGTAGGATGTGCATTAGTCAGTAAATCTGCATTCCTATCATTGCAACTTGTGTGAAATCCTACTGATATCCATAAACTTCTCCTGAAGTTGAATCTGACACAAGAGGTCACCAAATAGCAGTGCAGTGCACTCTGGTACTTTGATCTGATGAGGAAATAATCAGTTAGTTCTCTGAGGTCCTGTTCTGGCTGCATGCTCGTTTTGCACAGGAGTCATTTGACTTCATTGAATTTGCATCATAATCAAGCTTGTTCCCTCTCTTATTGCATATTTGGATACATTAATAAATGTTTCTTTTACGGGGAGAACATTGTTGGATTTCAGTCACTTCTACTCTGTGGGATTTCATGACTAACACAAGCGAGATCCTGGCCACACACAGCATTAAGCAGCATGACTGTAACAGCACAGTGTTAAAAATGAGTCACTTAACAAAGGCAGGGAGTGATTAGTATAGAACAGAATAAATGGTACTCAGCTAAAAATATTTTTCCCTGCTCCATTCTTTCAATTTATATTTTACTTTGAATTACATGTATTAGGGACATCAGACTGATATATTTCATCATATAGTTACAGCCTGAATATTGTGGTAACAGATAACAGTGTAAGTTGAATATGCAACAAGTGACCCTACAGAGACTCATTTCAAGTTGTGTTGGGTGAGGATGTGCTTTGACAGAGGAATTTTAAGTCAGCTGATGGTGACTCCTAGAATACTCAAAAGTGAAATACATTCTCTCTTGTATGTCTTCGTAAGTGTCAGCCATTTACCTAGAGACAAACAATAAGGAACAGGTCAGATCATTTCCTTATAGAAATAAGGAAATATTCTGCATTTACAAATTTTTGTAAGATGCTATCATATATCCTGTTTCTGATCATCACAGCTGAATATTTTCTCTTCCTTCTGATTATTAACTTGCAGATTGATTTTATATATTTAAACTACTGCACTCTGTTTTGCACTTCTTGTTTTCTGTCTAAGAATATTTTCATCCTATTCTGTCATGTCAGCTAGTCATTTCTTGTGCCATTCTATTAAACTGAAAAGCCTGGCTATTAGCAGGTTTTCCCTTTCCTTTACTTGCAGTTTTCATTTTTGCTGCCTCTTTTGTTGATCATCTCATTACTGACAGCAGCTCACTGAAAATATTTTCTTAAAAAGTCAGCAAATTCTATGTACTGTCCTCTTGGTGGTCCATATTTCCATTATGAAGAAAAGAGGATCACGGTCAATGCATTTGGTCACATAAGCCTCCTCCCAAGGGTTTATAGGGATAGTCCTCTGCTCTCCACTCTGCTGATATTCCCCACCTCTAAAATGGAGATGATAATTGTGATCTACAGGAGGGGAAGGTTAAAACAGTTTGTGGATTGTTTCAGTCAACTGACAGGAGTTACAACAGTACTGCATATGTAACAGAAAAATGCAAACTATGATTGAGGTGGAGAGAAATCCCTGGACTTGAATAATAAAGTGCTGAAAGAGAAGGATGGAAGATGCACTGTAAGGTAACTTGCAAACTTCCATGCAGTACGAAGCCAAAGCCACACTGACCAGTCGTCTTTTTAAAAAAGTAAAATGCTATCAAAAGATGAATGTTAATAGGAACACAAACAACTGCTTCTGATAAGCTCCTTATGGACTCCTATGTATCCACATGAAATTTAGATCAAAAGAGAATGTGATTAGAGGCAGCTGCTAAAATTGAAGGGTACATGGAAACAAAACTTCAGTTACATAGGAAATGAGGTGAAATGAAATGAACTAGCCCAGCTGAGATAATAGAACGGTATACGCATTTGCCACACTTACAAATAAAACATTGACTTATTATTGTACTTCTAGGGTGTACAGATCCCAGGGAATTCAACATAGCATGATGCTAATGTGGGGGCAGAAGGAAAGGCCATATACAAATATGTGATGCTGAAAATTACTTTCATGGAGTTTGCAGAAGGGGGAGGAAAGGGGAAAAAAAGACCAAGGACTGTTCAAGCGCTGATTATTGTTTTTCCCTTTAAAACAAAATTCTAATCAGAACTTGGGCAGAGAAAATACATTGGATTTCTAACAGAGTCATTCAAATTATAGAGGTAGAGGAGTCCCTTCATTTATTGCTGTCTTTGAAAAGCTTCTATAGCTCTTTTAATTTTTGTCACTATCTCAATTCAATGGAGCATAATGTTCTTTTCATTTCCAGTTGATGCAAACCTTCCTGGTAAAGAGGAGAAACCATCCAAGTAATGTGAAGCATCTTGTTGAAAACACAAACATTTGGACTTTAAAAAGTAGGTTCTCTTTCTTTAACTCCTAATGTTTTGAAAGGAAGGAGAAACTAAACAGTGTATGTTCCAAATGGAATGGGTGAGTATTTGATGAATGAATAGAACATTAACACAATACAGAGGTATCCTCTGGAGTGTCTTTGATGTAAATGTAATTCAAGTGCTTTATGGAATTTAAACTGGATAGAAGGATGCAGAAATTAAAAGCCAGGGAGACAAGGAAAATAAGAAAATTTTTTGCACCTGATGAGATGGAAAGATAAAGACCAATTTTCAGCTTTCACATGATGGTAGAGAAAATTCTTGCACTGAGGTAGCAGAGAGAAAGTTAAAATTAATAAAATGCATATGGAGGGAACTTCAAAATGTGTTTATAAAATGTGTTTTTAAAATTCTCTGAAGTTTTTACACAGTCCATTGGAAACCCAGCACTTTAGTAGGAGAGAAAATATAAAAGATTTTTAAGAGAAATAACTTCATAGCCTCTCAATAGGTGTGCCAGAAAGGCAGAACAACATTTGCTGCTGCTCCAGAAATATTTTAGAGGAGGCAGAAAAACTGGCTCTCTGTACAAATTAAACAGTTGTGACTTTTTTTAATTTATCATATCATGTAAGCAACTGTTAGTTTTTTCCATACCTGTTTCTTTGGGGTAGTTTTTTTGGTGTGTTTTTGTGAGTTTACATACCCTGCGTCAAGCAAGAATTGCAGAGTTTTGTTGGTCTTCTGCAGGACAATGGATGTGAAATTGATTCTACCTTCTTAGCATTCACTGAAACTCTTTCAATGACTCCATTACTGCTGACTTCAGGCACTTGTCATTGAAGGCCAAGGAGGACACAACAGGTATCATATCCTGTGCAATGCCTTGTTGCTGCCTATTATTGTATTCCTGCAGCCTAGAAATACAGGAGTTCTGCCTGCGGTTACTTTACCTTTTCATAGAAGTGCCTTGGTCATCTTGACAGGCATTTCTGTACTGTAGGAAAGCTGTGATACAAAGGAACTCTTGAGCCTGAGTTCTGCTTATGCTGCACAGTGTGTATTACTCCCAAATGCTGGATGCGAGTTTGTCATGCCTTGAACTTTTTATGTTGGAAGAAAACAGTATTTGGCATTCAGATATATGGACTGCTATTTATTTTTTTAAGGGATGTACTTTCCAACCAGCCTTTGGATTATTTTTTATAGCAACAGTGCATGTACTGTTAGGTATCTGCAGTTAGCTCTGAAGGCTTAATAATATTTACAGATACCCCAGATATCTGCACTACGTAAGGAAATTGCCTACTTTTATGCTGAAATGGCTCAATGCATTTGGCCAGGTCCATTAAAATGAGTTAAATTTAATCTAGTACCATACTTAGAGAAGCAAGGAAGGTCATTTACAAAGCACATTGCCATCAGACTTCCTTGAAGTTTTTTTCTTCTTTTCCCTTTCTTTTCTTTGCAAGAAAAAACAAAGAACATAGCCCTCACTGTCCATTTGTTCTTGAGCACCTAGAAATGACTTACTCTGTACCTAGAGCTGTACACATATGATTAACTCCTTCAAATCAGCTGGCAAAAGCTCATGCAAAGCATTGCCTTATGAAAGATCTGGTATAATCAATGACCTAGCCATCTGAGCAGCCTGGCTGTGTGATGACAGTGGAAAAATAGTCCTGCTGAGAACTAGAGAATCATCCTCTGATGGCTACACAGTGACAAAGAAGCCCCAAGAAGGGCTCAATACATGCTCTGCTTGATGCTTTATCAGCCTGCCACCTCAAAGATGGATGTTTGTATGAGAGTCCCCAGCAGGATGCTAGCACAGCACTGAACTGTGTGTTCTGGCTGTGGCTGAGATCATTTTTGCAGAGCTGCTAAAGAAAAGAGGGGTAGGGCAGCCTGTCACAGCCCACAGATGCATATCCCATCTTACTGAGACACATGAAGGGCTGCATTCTCAGGATTGTATGTGCTACTTCTCCAGAGGCTGAGTAAAAACCACTGGATTTAGCCTTCACAGAGTAAGGCATTAGGGTATCTGATTGTCACACATTAGTTTGCAAGTGTGATTAGGAGAAACATTAATGGAAACCTTCCTCATTCCCACTGCTAACCTAACTGTCTGGCTCAGGTTCTCTGTGACGATAATAATAATAATGGAATTTCTAAGGGCATCAGTCATTTCTTTCCATTCAGTGAGTTTTGACTGGTAAAGGCATAAAAATAAACAAGACACAATACAGATAAGCAGCAGGTAACAATTTTCCATACACTTCCTCTCTACACATTTTCACTGAAAATGTCACTGCAAGAACTATATAATCAAGGCACAAATAAGCAAAGAGCACAGAATAAATAGAACAGCCCTCTTACTGTAACTTATACAACTTGTACTTATTGAACTGTAAAGAGTGTACTCAACATTAAAGAATGGATCACCTGCAGCAAGCTAAATTGTTTTTCTGCTGATGATACAGTTCCACATGGTGTAGTGATTCAAGGGGAAAGAGGATGGTAAAAGAAGTAGAAAGAGGAGAAAAAAACCACAGCTCTCCATCATAAGAAGGCAATGAAATGCATAAACTAGAGGAAAGGGACCTCAGCCGAGAAATTCAGTTGTTAGACACTTCAAGTGCAGGGGGAATGCAAAGATTTTAATCCATTCAGTGATTTCAAGGTTACACACTGTAAAGGTCCTTCTTGTGGCACAAAACAGGGGCATAATTTTCAGGTAGCACTTGAAGTCTGATGGTCTCAATAAATCACTTAATCTTTTGGCACCTAAATAGCAGACAAGTCTCAGTTCTGATGGAGTCCCCTTTCCTAGTCTGTTATTGCACAACTTTCAAAGGTGCTGTGACCGTGTGAACTGCAGTAAGCACTGGAGTAACAGGCAAAATGAACCAGGCTTCTATACAGATGCAAGTGTTATGGAAAGGAACTCAAGAAAACCACATCGCCTACTTCAGCTGAGCTCTGCCTTCAATAATTGTGTGCCATTGGGTCCAAGCTAGTGAGCACACAGTTCTAATGCTCTGCTAAATGCATTCATGTAGTGATAATGCATTTGTAATCTGTATAATTTATACTGTGCCACAGAATAATGTAAAAATTAGAAGTTGACCTCAAAATCCAGATTGTCAGGAAGCACAGGAAAGATTAATCTAAATTAGTTCCATGAAGCTCAAGAGTGGTCTGAAAATATGCCATGTGGAAAATAAACCTTATAAATGTACTTAGCTTGCTGTTTCCCCCAGCTATGTAAGATTTCTGTGGGAGATTCGTAACAAAATACTTGCTATTTTTGAGGTGCTTAGAGGAGTTAAGGAAAAGTAATGGAAACAACTGGATTACTATTAAGGATAAATAATAAAATTTGAATATAATATTCAGGAGGGGATCACTAGAGCATGTACTTCCATGTGTGCACTACTAGCTGAAGACACCAAGTATTACACTAAATTATCACTGTCTGTAATTTCTCCTAGAATTTTGTATTGTTCAACTCCAGTTCAAGCAAGACCAGCATGTGTTTTTAGTAAATCTTATTTCATATTTAGCATCTATATGCATGAATTTGATGAAAGGGTCATACAGAATTTCAGCATTTGTCAGGAAACACATTACTACCTATGTTCTGGTGCTTCACAAAAGGGTCTTATTGTAAATTCTATTGGATTTAGGGGTGTCAGAGGACAGGACACAATTCTGAAGTGAGTACTTTTCCTACAGTATTAGAGACAACAAAACTCATACTCTGAAGCAGTTTCTGGCTCCTAGATCACAGCCTGCTTTCATAAAACATCATGTGTAGAATGGAAATCCTCTTACAAAGCATTCCTAATTCAATTGGGATTGCATAAGCCTATGGCACCACCTAGCTGCAAACACTTGGGGTTTATTTTTTCACTTCAAACCCCACCTTTTAATTCCACTAGCACTAAAGTAAGAAATGGGACAAGTATTCACTACAAATGTACTTATCATCTGATCTATGGTTCCCCAGACCTGTTTCAAGTCTCCTGCATGTTCTGGATTACTTCACTGGTTTGTTAAAGGATGGTGCCTTAGTGCTTATCTACAGTCACTGGCTTGGTGAAAAGAACTCAGCTGTCTCGGGCTCATGTCTAAGTACAAGGACTGAAACAAGATCCTAACTGATATTTCTTCTGAGTCAGAACACTTCCTGAAGCTATTTGTCTGTTAAATCGCAAAACAGTGTTATCACCCTAAACAGAAAAAAAATAAATTAGGAATCTAAAATTAACCACCAAGAAAAGATACTCATTTTACAGGAATTACATAATTTACAGGAATTACAGTAAGAATTACAGGTGCACTTTAAAGAAAAAAAAAAGGTTGACAAATTAGTATGCCTTTCTCTTCTGCAGCTTTTAAAAGCATGAAAAATATATTTTTCTATCAAAACAAACCCTTTTCCAAGTTTATATGAAAAATTAGACACAGAAATCGCACAATATCCTCAATATAGGTGTCAAAACAAACATTCTTACTCTATACTGAAGTGTATTTTCTTTCCAAAGATAGTAACTTCTTTGTTAATCTAAGCCAATATGTCTTCATTTTGTTTCCTAGAACATTTCTTACAGTGATTGAACAAAATTAAATACCATGTTATTTGGTGAGCTCCACAAAGCAGGGTGGAGACACATTAAATATATTAATGTCTTCATTTCTTTGTATGTTGCCCAGAAACCTTGGCATAAAAGAAGTAGAAATTGACATTTATAAAATGGGCCTTTTATGAACTTGGTGGCCTTTGATACACTTATATTCAGAAAAGATGCTTGAGTTGTAATGGAAAGGTCTTCATGACTGAGTGATCATTATACCATTAATAGCTATTACATTGGGTGAAAGAACAGCAAGCTGATGTTTTCCTTTGTTGATGCTCATCTCAGGCAGAGTTCAGAAAAATGCCTTTTGAGGAAAATGCAGTACATGCTTTAGAGAACAGACAATAGCTTGGGTGTGGGTTTTTTTTCTTAGAGATGGCATTTTAGACATGTCAGCTTCCTTGTCTCTTTGCAATATGCACGGAAGATTCGCTTATGTCGTCACTGCACAGAATTACTTAGTCTTATAAACTGTACAGATGCTTCTTTCTGTACTGTTATCAAAAGTCTTGTAGAAAAGTCAAAATGACAGATATAGCACAGTCAGACATGGTGTCTCACTATGCAGCTATCTCCTTCACATGTCCTCTGGTTGGTACTTGAGGAGATTTATTTTAAAAGCTGAAGAAAAGCAGGTGAAAAGGGGATCATAGTACCAGCACTTTCAATCTCATGCTTCAGGCCTCAAAGAATGCTACCACAGACACGAACAAAATGCAAACTTTCTCCCCCAGAAAGTTTTATATTAGCAATTAACCAGAGTGCTATAAAATTTTTATTAAGCACACTGATGTTTCTGCAGTATAACAAGGGGAGCTGTTTGAACCAGAGAGGTAACACTACTCAGCATTTCATTGTTTCCAACAAATCGGAAACTTAGGTGCTGATTTCCCTTAACTGCACTGTACACAAAGGCTTTTCCAAAGTCAGTAAAGTTACTGCATCCTTCTCAATGCAAGATTGCATCCTGACAGCTCTGGTCAGCATAGCCAGAGAGGTGAACTCCTGCCTCCTCAGGCAGGAGAAGCAATGTGCCAGAGCACCCTAAAAAACAGTATAGTCAAGAAAAAGGGTAAGGGAAAACATGTTCCCTCCTTTTCCTTGCACTCAATGCTGTCAGAAAGTACTTCAGTATTTCATTTTTTCCACACTGCTTTACCAGCATCTCCATTAACTAAAACAAAAATAAATCCAAAGAAACAAAACCAACCCAAACAAACAAAGCAAAAACTTACAAAATAGATCCTTGGCCATAACAGTTAAGAAGAGATTCTGTAATTTTGAGTCTTGGTTAGAGGCAGACACTGCCCAAAAAGTCAGAGTAAACTCCCCATGGAAAAGTGCAACAGGACCTAGAGATTTGTTCTAGAATTTTTTAATCTGATGAAAAAGAGATGATCTTTATTTTTTTTTTTTAACGCAAGTCCCTACACAAATAGCAACTTGTGCTGGCTAGACTTTGTTTTGGTAAGGATACTATAAAATAATAAAATAACTGCTTATACTGATAATTAGTGGAATTATGTAAAATTAAAGTCCTGAATTATTTAGTGTAATAGGACAATTTTGAGAGATAAATTTGCTGAAGACAGGCATATAAGATACTGAATAGAAAGAATTTTGTCCTATTAAAAAAAGAAGAGAAAGTGATTTACTCATGGAAGTAAGATAACTGTTATTTCCCTTCTATACCTACTCCTGCAGTACCATAAAAGATGCAGTTTTTTCTGATAAGTTTGGATAGCCCTTATCCAAACTGGGTCATTTACAACCCAGTCAAGGGGAAAAATCTGTAAGGATGACCTCTGAAGATAAGCATCACAAGAATATTGAGAATGAGAATTTTGTGAGAAGCTTTGACCAGAAAAGAAAGTTATGCTTTGGAAATCCAAAAATGGAAGTACAAAATTAGTTGGAAAACATTAATGTGCAGTGTTTACAAAAATAAATGGTAAAATGTTGCTTATTTGTACTAAGAAAAACTAATACATGAAACAAGTGGTGCTGCTATATATAAGGATGGTATGGACTTAAGATAACTGATATATGAGCAAATAGTAAGTAATATGTTACTCGCTGTTCTGCATATACATTCTCATTAAAAGTGCAGTAAGGGCAAGACTATTAATATGAATGAATGCATAGATATGGAAACGGCACATTCAACAGGGAAATAATTGACCCCAGCCTGGTAGCAAAGTTATTAAAAAAGCTATTCCTCCAAGTCTTAAATGGTTTCATGAAATTTGAGAATAGGTTATTATATTTTCTATATAAAAAAGGAGTAGTGGTGTGATTTAGACAACTGGTCGATTAGTCTGATCTCAGCTCATTAAGCACTATTTAAAAACAACAAAGTATATTTTGTTGAAAGCAAAGGCATAGAAAGAGATGGTTAGTGAAGTTTTCCTCGATTTGTCTTCCAACTTCTCTGCTCAAGTATTTTCACCAATTATGTTTGCTCTGTAATCTGGTGCTCTGATGTAATTTGTTGCATATACTTTGCAGTGATTAACAAATCATAGGAGATATTGAATAATAGATAAGAAAGAGGAAAAACTGGATTAGCATGGGGCCCTAAGTACTAGAAATGAGATTAGATTAAATTAAATCACAGAAAACAGAAGGTCATAATTTTACATCATACATCACACATTCTTTAGTGAGGAAATGACAGAAGATTCTGTATTAACTAGTTAGTCATAGTCTGTCTAATACTAGCAACAGGATATGGTCTTCAAAAGGAACAATACTTTTTGGGATCATGTCAAAAAAGACATTTGCTGCAACCAATGTATTGAGAAAGAATGATTTTGTACATATAAGGCAAAATTCAGACTTAAATTTTTGCAAAGAGGTATCTTAGAAAGTATCTCTAACCAGTTACCGAGGTGAAGAAGATGATTTTCTTGTTTCTTAATATGGAAAAATGTGCAAGGAATTTATTGGGTCATGTAGAAAGTTGATCAAAATATGTGCCATGTCTAATGGCATTGGGAGTTTACAGCCATGTTCTGCAGCTGAGCCTTCAGGAATAACTGACCAAAAGAAAAAAAAAAAAAGGTGGCAGGAAAAACTGCAAACACTCACATTTTAGGTGTTACTGCAGAAATGAACAGACCAAATACTCTCTCAAGGTACCCAAGTTTACAGACCAAAGATAACATATTAGAATGAGACAAAGATCAGAATGTTTCATTCAATCCTACAATCCTACAGCTTCTGTTTTGTCCTGTTAAAATATCAGAGGCTTCAGTTGGTTTTGATTTCATTTGCCTATTAATTACCTTAAAGGGAGTGTTTTATTAAGGGTATGTTCTGGATTAGAATTTTCTATGCCAGTCAAGTGTCTTGACAGCACAAACACACTACACGGAAGTAATAGTCATGACTCATTACTAGTTAGTGATTACAGAAGGTGGTGCCACTCCAGTTGGGTGGAAATACAGGGATTATCACCAGGTCCTGTGGGTTTGAGGGTCAATCTTTTTTTTATTTTATTTATGTCTCTCCCGCACCTCCCTTGCCTTTCTCCCATCACACATCTTGCTAAGTCACTGCTAAGTTCTTCAGGATAGGGACTGATTTCTCTCATATGGGTGTAGAGCCCAGGTCCCTATAAGCACAGAGTGCCATAGTGCAAAGACTTTAGTATGACTTTCCCTGTGACAGGATTTTAGCAGAACTTGTTCTGCTCTTGCTTGGATCCTTCTGTTTATGTGGGAGTTCTATGTGCTGCTATCACCAACCAAGGAGGTCAGTCTCTGCTTCCCCACAATACGTCCAGATACTTTAAGTACAAGCCCACAGACTAAGGTCCTGCAGGCTGATGCACCATAGTAGGTTTAGACTGCAAGGTCATTAGATCACTTTCCTAATGCAGCAAAGTGAAGGATTCAACATGGACATTCTGTTCCCTACCCTGGCCTCACATACATCTAGGTGTTGGAGCAGTGAAGCATTAGGATACACCTTGGCTCTGTGACAATGCTTTGGCAGTTTCTCTTCAACGTTACTTATTCACCACCCCTAGGAGCTAAATAAATGAATGGCACACTTAACAAGTGGGCCAGGGACTGGAGGATCCCACATGCCAGGTCATAATGATGAGAGAAGGCAGCAGCAAGCACAGGCAGTAAAATTAAGCAAGTATTCCTAGTTCATGTCCTTAATGAGGACTGTTTGGTCTGTGTTACAGCTTCCTTGTCACTCCTTCCAAAACTACATTAGCAGCACATAAGAGCAATTCAAAGATTCCTATGCTAGCAGTCAAGTGGTAGCTCCAGAAGCAGAACAATTTAATCAGTGTTTTTCTGCATGCACACACATTATCTTTGGTAGGATGCAGGTGCTGTGGCATTATGTCTGTGCTTTTCTTGATCTGATCTGATCAGATCAGATCTGGTAGCTCTGCAGACCCAGGCAGTGTACCCTGTGATTGTATCTGCTCCATTAGCTTCAGCTTAGCAGGGTCCTGGCCCTGCTGTGTTGTGCAGTATAGACAGTTCTCTAGCTTGTAAAGAGTAGACTTACTCCTTGGAAACCCTGCTGACACCACAAGCTGCTTTCCAAGCCAGTTATCTTTCTTAAGATGTATAAACTAAAAAAAGGAGTTTCTCTGGACTGCTGAGAAATAATACACATTGTTGCTTTTATATTTGTCTCAAAGACACGCATTGTTCAAAATTCAGTACTGGAGAAGTAATCTGAACTAGGTAGATTTCATATTCTTCATAACTTTGTCAAATTAAAGAAAAAAAAAAGAAGCTCATACAAGTGAGTGAATGTAAAAGAAATTAGGCTACTATAATGAAATGTGAGAATTTGATCAGACTGTTTAAATCATTATTCCTTAGAAAAAGAAGGGAACAAGTAAGGAAGGTATTTTGTTTAGTTACCAGCCCTTGTTGCTATTATTAATGGTCATTGGGATTGGTGTACATGCTCTAACAAAAGATAAGACAGGGACAGTCAAATTTCCAGACTGGAAGTAGTGTTTAAAGTGCAGTCTTCTGAAATTACAGGTAATGAGGTTATAAACAATCTGCCTGAGGTTACAACCAACCTACCCTTTCACCAGAGGCAGGGTTGCACACGAGGGAAAAATCCAGTTAGAAGTGGCATCGCTTGTTCAGGTGACAGTAGTGGGACATCAAAGGATTGCAATCAGAGGTCCTAACCAGTGAAATGCATGAATCTTCCAGACAGCAAGGCTGTCCTGCAGATATTTGCAGTGGGTTTTAACTTTTTTCTGTGACTATGACTATCTGTTTCTGCTCACTAATAGATCTTCACATGATAAAGCATTTCTCTCATTCCCCTATCTCTGATGCAATGCAAGTAGACGTGAGGAAAGGAATTTAAAGGGACGGAATTAGAAAATTAGAAATAAAGAGGCTAGAAAATGAGATGGACAATAGGACAGGTGGGCAAGAAGTCCTGAGAGGAATTCAAGAGAATGGAAAAGATAAGAAGACACATAAACATCAAGAAAGATATGCATGTAAGGGAATGATTTAAGAGTGTGCACAGACAGATGCCCAAACTAGAGCTATTTGTTTTGTCTCTAAGTACTTGGTTTTGCAACTTTAACATAGGGATTGGCTGTTGAGGAGCATAGCCTATAACTCTGTTATTAAAAATTAAATAAAGGGGAGTACTATTATCCAAGAGTGTAAATTCAGATGTCCAGTGTTGGGAACTTCAGCTAATTCACTCCGTACCTTAGGACTTATGGTCTTTCTTGCACATCTTTCCTTCCTGCCTTATGCACTCTGTTTTTCAGAAAGTACTATGGTGCACTGTAGAGACAGCTGAAGTTATGTGGAGAAATCAATCTCTTGTGAAAGCATACTGGAAGTTTAACAGAAAAATGACAATTAATTGAAAAGGTGCAAAATAATTTCAGAAACTTAAAGGTCAGGTTTAGGAGTGTTTGGCTCCAGGATTCTTGATTGTAGTTGTCTTTTTCAGCTATATCTGAAATTTAAGGTAAATATGAAAATTGGATACCTCAGTCCAACTTCACTGCCTTGGCCTTGCTTCCTCCTTTTTCTCCTCTGTGTTTGATCAGAATGCTCAGCTTTCCTCATGGGTATCACATGAGTGCTCTGTGTGGAGATGAAGGATTTGCACAACAGCAAGATGCAGACTGTCAGGTCAGTACTGCCAAATGTTGTTGGTTGCTTTTTGGAACAGGAAGATTTCATCAAGATCAAGCTATTTTCTTCTTTTAGAGGAAGAAACAAACTTGCAAAGAACCGCAATATAAAACCCCTTGACTCTAAGCCTCAAGCTTAAAAAAAAACCAGTAAAGGCATTCCACTGGCTAAGAGGGAAAGAGCTTTCAGCAAAAAAAAAAGAGCCCATTCAGGTCAGCATCAAATCAGCCTGTTTCATTTTTGTGCTTTGTTTTATAATTAATTTCCTTTACGCACATAGCATTTGAAGTTGAAATAACTGGGTCAGGAGACCAGATTTCCAAGGCTGGGATTGCACTATCCATGAGGAAATACAAGGCCAGTAGTGTCCTATGTGCCTTTTTCCCATGAAATAAATAACCCATTCTCATTTCCCCACAACAGAGTACTTCAGAGGCCCAGTGGTCAGCCAGCCACAAGGGCTGAGCAATTACTACTGTAGTGAGAGAAAAGCTTTAGAAGAACAACTATTATAGAAAATAAGGCCTACCCCCTCTCCAATTCAGTTGGCACAGCTGTCATAACCTTTGAAACCTCCTGCCTAATGGTTCCTCTGAGGTTGGTTTGAGTGCCATCATTCAGACAGTTACCTCTAAAGGGCTTGCTTTTGTGTTATCTCACAGGTTATTTGTAATCACTGATGTGAAAGTGAGTGGCAGGAATCAGGAGAGCAGAATTCTCTTCTTCACCAGGCCCACTTTTCCACCACCTACATGACTAAACAGTGCATAACAAAGCAATGATCCTCTGTCCAAAAACCCGAATTAAATTCTTCCAAGGCATTGTCACATTTTCACCTTTTTTTTTTGGAAAAACACAGCTTAGAATCTTGCAATACTGAAAACACTGGGAAGAGAAAATGAGAGAACAGAGTGAATATGCAAACAGCTCCTTTTTATCTTTCTTTTACAATGTCATAGCCAAAGATGTAAAAGAGGGAAATATTCAGGGAGAATTGGTTTATAGAATCACAATTCTTTATTGTGGTTTGCAAGAACTCCAAAGAACTGAAGTGCCAAAGAGATCTGAAATGACAAAAAGAAATAACTGTGTGATGCTAAATCTGGAAGTGACTTAACAGTATCTGGAAAAATAAAGTCTTTGATATAAGCATCTGGAAAAAATACCAACAGCCCACAAAGATGCCCTGACTTTTTTTTGTTTAGTTGGAGTTTTTGATACTTTTTCTATATTTTCTTTTGTTCCAGTTTTCTGCCTTTTAATTTTTTAACATGGTAAAGATCTTTGGATAAAAATTAACTTTCTCAGAGTGATTTTTGTTACAGATTCATTTACCTTGATCAGATGCATAGCAGACTGGAAACTGGCTTTTTTTTCCCAGCAATATAAGCCAAGAAATAAGCAGAAAATAAGTTCTCTCCTAGGCAGACTAAAAACCTGTAGGCTAAAAACACTACCACCTAGTTTTGAAAGGCACAGTACAAGGCAGAGGTATACTTTAGAGCCTTAATGGAACTTAATTGATTTCCAAGTCACATAAAAGCCTTCCAGCACAAAAAAGTCATGAAGGTCTGTGATCTTGCTTATTGTTTTGTGGGGATTTGGAAAAAGTTTTTTGTTGTTATTGATGAAACTTCTTGCCTTGATACAAATTAAATGAGAAATACTAATCATATTTCATCAGATCATATGTCCAGCTGTTTAACTAAATTAATTGCTGTTCCAAATACAGGGACAAGCTTCAAGAGAGCAAGTCAGCACCAGTATTGGAAAAGAAGGCCTTTTTTCTCTTTTCTTCCCCATAATCCTTAAGGACCAATATGTTTCTCTTGGAACAGTGAAGGCATAATTCCTTCTCTTAGAGAAGATGAAGACCAAAACCTAGATCTGAACTTCAAGGAAAATGGAGATCCATGGTTTGTTTTTTTTCAAAATACAGCAGAATTCTCAGTATTGAAAATCACCTCTCTGACCCTGTGCCTGACTCCTGGAGTGTCAGTTGTTCTGCTACATGAAGGACCATCACATACAAACAGTAGACTTAACTTCAGTCCATAAAGTTAAGCAGGATTGCTTTCACATGGAAAGGAGGAAAGGGAGTTACTCTTGTGGCGGAAGGGTGGACCATCAGGAGTAGAGGTCACCTGCAGGAAAAGAAAAAGAAGTCTCCTAGTGTTTTCTAACACTCAGGTACCTCCTTTTACCATGCCTTTAAATTCAGTCAAATACAAAAAAAGTAGGCATGATAACAGACTAACCCCAAACCTACACCTGGAGCTGCCTGGGGCAGAAGTAGCCCACCTAGGATTAGGCTAAGACAATGCATGACTTTGTCTAAACTTTCCTTTGCTTATGTCTATGTCAGTCTGATCGGCTGGGGTTGTTCTGTGACACTACATTCATTCTTCTCACAGTTCTCAGGCATTAAATGCAATAGGCACACAGTTAGACCTGCAAAAGTGTTATCAGCCCATAAACAGCCTGTTTACAGAGAATGTTGTGTAAGGGTGGAACTGTGCAATTCTGCTCCAGATAAACAGATATTTTGCAGCTGTCCTGCACAGAACTCCCAGATTAAAAAAAAAAAAAAAAAAAAAAAAAAAAAAAAAAAAAGAGCATACAAAGTGCTAAATTGTGTAACACTGAAGGCAGGATGACGATATTTCATGTAAAGGAAGAAAACTAAGGGAGAAGGGTATGGTCATGCATAAATTATAAGGTCAAACTCGCATCAAAAATCCTTTCCTCACTCCCTTCCTCTCTCACCCTCTCTCTCTCTCCGTCCCTCTCTCTCTCTCTTAAAAATCTTTCTCTCCCTCCCTTCCTCCATCCTTTCCTACCTCCCCCTCTCCCTCCCTTTTTCCCTCCCTCCCCTCCTTCCTCTGTCCCTTCCTCTCTCCTTTTCTCCTTTTCTCCCCTTCTTTTCTTCCTTCCTTTTCTCCCCTTTTCTAATTATACATCCACCTCTGCTTTTTATGCATTTCTTAATTCCCTTAATTCCTTTGTTGTGTGGCTTTGCAAAAGCATGGAAGAGTAAACATATTTTTTGCTTTAATGTGTAAGATCAGTTGGATTTCTTGGTATTATACAGCCCTTTACTCTGGATACCACTAGATACTGCTCAAACAGAGAATGGAAACAACTTCAGCACTATGAGTTCAGTAATATTAAATTACCAGTTTTTCTTTTCTCATGGTTGTGATCTGAAAAGCTGAATGGCAGCAAAGGAGGAGGGTAATAAGACAAGGGAGTAGAGGGTTCGGAAGGTAAGGAGGGAAAGGAGAAGACAGCCATTGACATATATTTTCTAACCAGCATGGCTGGTTCCACATCAGTTATTTTCAGACCAATTTGTTCTGATTTCTCCTGCATCTGTGTGCTGCATCTCCTGTGCTGTTTTTGTGGCAGCCTTGGCATGAGTATTTACAAAATTCCGGTTTGTAAGACTGTGTGGTTTGTGACACATGCTTTTTAATTCCAGGGAAGCAGTATGTCCTTGAGAACTGCAGATGTTATTTTGTGTCAGCTTCTGTCAGGAAGTAACACCAGGAAGGCTGTCACGCTTCTTTGCAATGAGGAAAGCAAACTATAACAGAAGCCTCTGCTGTATCAGCTCCCTAGGATTTCTCAAGTTTAGACAAGAATCATTATGCAGTGGTGTGCTCTGAACTGAAAAATGCCATGATGCTCCCAAGCAACTGTGAGACATTCTAAGGTAATCATTCGTACTTCACATGTGCCCTGAAGTTTAACAGTCAATCTCTGTGCAGTAATTTCTTTCAAGGAGGTCCTATGTTGCTCACTAGTAACAAATGTGGAGAGGGATATGTTCTGCTGTTCTTGTCTTGCAAGACATAGACAAAACAGTGAGTACGTCTTGCAAATTTTGTTATTTCACACTCAGTTTGCAGGAAGCTGGACATGGAGGGTTTGCCTTGGCTTGCACTCATGCAGTCTTTCCTAACAGCAGTCCCAGCATGAGTCCTGACTGCGTTCCAGCTCCACGTGAGGACAGGATCAGGTCTTCCACTTTGCCCTGGTTTCTGTTCAGGCATGTAGCCCAAAGTTTCAGAAAGGTGTTGAGTAACTCTTGATGAATGCCTAGTTTGGACAAGGCAATCATGATTCAGTGTGGCAGATGCACCCAGCTCACAAGCTGAACTCTCCCTTGAGACTTTAAAATCATTATTATTTTATTAGTAACATATCTCTGAAACTTTGTTCAGTGCCTATTTGAAGAATGAATAACACTGGAAGAAGTCCAATACTTTGGATTTTTATATTGTTTTGGCATATGCTCCCAGAGGATATGGACTGGACTCTGTCCTTCAATTACCCATGTGAGTTTAACACCCCTTGGCAGGCACACAGACCTTTACAAACGACACAGTGCAGAGTCTTTTGGGGAAAGTTAGCTAATCCTTGGATGTGTACAAGTGCTGAGAGAGACCCACCCCTAAGGCATTAAGCGTGAATTCAGCAAAATCCTGAAACAAATAAAGAGCTAAATAAAACAGGTCTAATCTAGGGTCCCTGGAAGTCAGAAAGGAAGACAGCAGCAGGAAGGGCAGGAAATGTCTTTCTTTGGAATTTGGACTAAATAATTACCCTGTGTCAAAGACAAGTGAATGTCTTCATGATGTCTAGAAGACAACAGAAACACCAGTGGCAAGAGTTTCCGTGGATCCTAAAATTGGTTTGAGTAAGTGTCTTGAGCCTCACTAGAGTGAAGCAATTAGAAGCAGATAGGTGTTATTCTGCCATGGTAGAATGTCACACCCAACTTTGGTTAAAACGCAAGGGTGTGACACTGCACAGCATCTTGGAGTAGACACACAAACCTCAAACCCTTAATTATTTTCTGAGTACTAGTTCTTCAGAGAGCTGCTGAAAAAAGCAAAGAAATCAAACCTTCAGCTGCTGTCTCAAGTGCTTACTCTTCAAGACCTGTGACATGTCATGACACAATATGACATGAGAGTGTCCCAGTGAAGTTAAACTGAACCATCTCTTATGCAGATGCTCTTATTTCATTACATTTATTTCACAGTTTCATTTAATGCTGGGCAACTGTTTCTGAAAACCAGCAGTAGATACTTCCGAGGGTAAGAGGTTGCCTTTGGAGGTGTAAAAGCCAATTTTATGCTGCTTTAATGAAACATGTCTATATTTGTACAATCTGAAAACCAAAAAAATACAAGGCTTCAATTTATTTCTTACCTTTCCAGATATGCTGAATGCCACCATATTAAACTAGACTGCAGATGCTGATGAAGCAAATGGTAATTTTTTTGTCTTGATGAGTTTGTAACAAAGTTTCATCTTTATTCATTGCACATCTAATTAAACCTCTTTAGCAACTGAGAAGTTCACTGAATTGAACAATTATTACATTTAATATGAAGCTAAAGTGCCTTGTGTATTTCAACTGTCATTACCACTTGCTCTTCAAATAAATGCAGAAAATCCTTTAATTACAGTTATTCCAGTTCTACAGGGAGAAGTGACACTTCATAAAGCTACTGTAAATGTCAACAGCAAACTTGCTTCTGCACATTTTGAAAACTTTAATTAAAACCAGTATTTTGTCTACTGTTTTGGTGTGTGTATATGTTACCTTGACATCACATTGGTGGGCATGACTTCAGACTAGATATTTAGCCACATTGTAGGTCACTCGAGTCTGTATTTCTTTTCAAATGGCTTTGGCTTTGGGAAAAAAAATAGCAATACTGCATTAAGTTTTCCTGTCAGTTTGTAAACAATCTAAAGACTGAATAAAGTCTAAAGTCTACAGTGAACTGGACAGAAAGGGTTTTGCTACAGAGCAAAGATTTAAGTATAACCTGACTAAACAATTGAATCTGTTACCAACACACATTACTGTCTGGAAATAACGCTGAAGAATAGCAAAGCCCAGTTACTCAAGCATCAAGAAGTAATGCAAAGGTCAAACACTAAAGGATTAAGACTGTGCAGAAAATTGTTAATGTGTTGTGAATCAGTAGTTGCAAATGCAAATACCCTTGACACAGCAATTTTGCAATGGAAAACAAAATTCTTTTAGAATGGAAGAGTGATCACAGAGCAGCATGATGTATAAAATTGTGAGTTTTATTCTTATCAGCTGCACAGTTCTAAGACTAAGAGTGATAAAAGTAATTTAGGCAATCCAATGTCTTTTGGAAGAATAGCTGACATGATTTAGGGAAGGAGATCCAGGGAAAGTCTGGGCACCCAGCCAAGCCCTCCTTTCAGTGCAGAGCATGTTCAAAACAAGTGCCTCCAGTTCACTTTGGCAATGGGCGACCATGCTCTGCAGACGCTCACCCGGTGGTGGACAGCAGGATACTTGACTTTTCATCATGAGCCCCTTGTCTGTGAAACACTGAGAGTGTGGGGGAAAGTATATTAGGCAGGAAAACTGAATGCCCCATAAGATCCATTATGCCTCACTTAGTTCCCGTGCCTATTTTCTGACAGGGTTGTACAGATTTTACTGAAGACTGGTGCAGGACTAGAGTTGAAGTTTTTGTTTCCACCAGAAGTGTTCCCCAGCTAATGATATCCGTGCTTCCCAGTCCAAGGTGGCAGCCTTGCTGGGATACATACCCCGTGTGTGAGTCCTTCATGCCCACGTTTCCCCTGAAGGCAGCCTGTGGTCGGGGCTCAGGCTCTACACTCAGCCTTTGGAGGGCTGAGGTGAGGGTGGAGGAAGGCAGACAGCAAAGCCTGTCAGTGCAGGTTTTGCCATTGTTGCTGAAGGCCACGGGGCTTGTGTCACCAAGGGAGATGGTGAAGAGCCTTGCGGGGAAGCTGTATGAGGTGAGGTCACTCGGTCTGTTCAGCCTGGAGGAAACTGAGGGGACCTCACTGCAGTGCGCATCTTCCTCATGAGGGGAAGCAGAGGGGCAGACACTGATCTCTTCTCTGGTGACCAGCGACAGGACCCGAGGGAATGGCCTGAAGCTGAATGCCAGGGGAGGTTTAGTCTGGATGTTGGAGAAAGGTTCTTCACCCAGAGGGCGACTGGGCACTGGAACAGACTCCCCAGGGAAGTGGTTATGGCACCCCAAGCCTGTCTGAGTTCAAGAAGCGTTTGGACAATACTCTTGGGCACTTGGGGTGACTTTTGGGGATAGTCCCGTGGGATGATCCTTGTGAGTGCCTTTCAACGCAGGATATTCTGTGATTCTGTGAACTGCCCGCGATCGCAGCCCCGGCAGCACACGGGGATAGCGAGAGACCTGCGAGAGACCTCCCTCCTTCCCCCGGCCCGTCCGCCTGAGGGGAGCGGACTACAACTCCCGGCATGCAGCGCGGCGCCGGCCGCCGGCCGCCTCTCCGATTGGCCGCCTGCCCCCGCC